>KK122070.1:117393-157926 GCA_000611955.2 Stegodyphus mimosarum | reverse complement strand
TTATATGTTGCAGTTATGAAATTGATCTATTAAATAAAGTTTGCTGTGTTCCAATGGAGTTTGCTTTAATTACGAAACAAGCATTACAGTCTTAATTATTTTTGGAGGCACCGGCGAGATAGAATAATCGTGCGTGCTTTTGAAATGAAAGCACATCTCCTGGAAAGCAAGGTATAGCATTTCTTTATTCCCAATTTCAAACGATATTATAAAGTTATTTGAACGAATTTTGATTTTAAACACTGCAGAAAAGCATACGAAAATGTGTTTTGCATCGTTGCAAATTTTAGTATAACTGTGCAAAAGTTTTCTGTGTTCTAAACTCAGTTTACTATTCCTTACTTAGTTTGAAGTGTCCATCATTGGACTTAGTTTGAAGTGTCCATCATTGGACTTAGTTTGAAGTGTCCATCATTGGACTTAGTTTGAAGTGTCCATCATCGGACTTAGTCTGAAGTGTCCATCATTGGACTTTTTGGCTGTTAATTTTTGATGTTACCTTTTCTTCGACTTATATGTTGCAGTTATGAAATTGATCTATTAAATAAAGTTTGCTGTGTTCCAATAGAGTTTGCTTTAATTACGAAACAAGCATTACAGCATGCAATTAACAAGCAGTGAAACTTGCTAGCAGCCATTGCAAAGTTCCTCTGTTCTGAGAGAAGAAGAAACATCCCATCATGTTAATTATTTTTTCATAAAGTTGCCTCAGTTTTAGTATATATTTGATACATCTGTTTCTGTTCGCCTCTGAACTTTAAAATATAAATCACGGATCAAGGAACATTTGATTATAAAATGAAGGCGATCGCCTGTTTCCCCACACCAGAGCAGTGGGTTCAGTACTCTTTACGGAAGAGTCTCGATTTAACATCTAGAACAATTTTCGAAGGGCAATTATATGGCGGGAGCCAATGACACGCTATCGGGAGCTAACACCGTCTAAAGAGACAGAGGAAGAGGATTACTTGTATAGGCTGGGATAGCAACGTGTTTCCTACACGTTTCTCTACGTGTTTCCTTGTGGTTCCGACACAGCCGTCCGATATCGCGAAGAAATTCTACATCCTCTTGTGCGTCCTCTCATCGCTGCAGTAGGTACCACCGACGCTATATTTATGGACGATAACGACCGTCCGCATAGAGCTCAAGTGGTGCGTGGAGAGTGAAACCCTTCTCATCTTCCCTGGCATACTAGATCAGCGGCCCTGAATCCCATACAGCATGTGTGGGACATGTTGGGATGACGTATTGCAGGTGACAGTGTGCCGCCAGGCACCCTCCACAAGCTCCGACATGCATTGCTACAGAAATGGGTACTACTACTATAACAAGGCGATCAACGACACCTATTGGCAGCTTGCCTCGTCGTTATTAAGCATGCATTTCTGCTACAGGGTATCATACCCATTATTAGCTTGACGTATCCACTGCACATTCTTCCGACCCATTCCATCTTTCGCGATGTGATGCTCATAATACATGTGTTTTTATATGTCTTTGCTTTACTGTTCGTTATTTGGTCTAGTAATGCCACACTAAGCTCTTAGAATATTCATTAATAGAGTTTGTTTTATTCCGTGTTTTGCCATTTGCTTGTTTCTGAGAAGCAGTGTACATTGACTCTTGTGTTGAATTGCGTAGAGAAAGTTGTAATAATTTTTATTGTATATCTGAACAAATATTAGCTTGTAGAAACCATTATGTTTCATTTTGTTTCTCGGAGCAAAAAGCTGTAGAAACTATCAGGTTTTCGGAGCAGGAAACCGAAAGTTGAGCGATGTAATCGCCGGAACTCAAACCGCGGGTCGTTGGCAGCAAACTGGACATTTAAACTGCGTCATTACTCACAGGGTGTTACAATATTTGCTTGGAAATTTACTTTAAAATAATTTTTCTTTCTTAAATAACAATTTGTTTGCAATGCAAGCGGTCTAGAGTCACTTATTCTAGCATCTATTATTATTCTCACAAGAAAGTGTATGAGTTAATGAAAACTCTCTGAGTCGATTTTTTCAAATTAGTTATTCTTCACTCGAATAAAAAACTTTGCATTTTGAAACTAAACATGATCTTTTGTTTTTCTTTCGATTTTAGCTTATTTCTGCTAAATTTTGACCATAATTATAAAAATACGGAGGAAAAAGAGAGAGAAAAAAGTAAAGGGGAATGCTTCTACGTCAACCAGCAATATTCTTTTCTATTTTTTCCATTTTACAATAGATTCAAATCTATATATCGTAATAACACATTTTCCTACATATACAGCAGAAAAAAATGAGAATGTTTCATATTTTTTCTGCTGTGTATTCAGGAAACGTAATGTAGAAATAAGGTTAGGTAAGGTTAGGTTATTCAATTATGCCAAAGCACACGAGTGCTATCTGCCTAGGGGGAGGGATGCCTTCGTGGAGGGCTTTCTAAGGGAAACTGGCTCCTATACACGATACACATGGGAAAAACCACGAAAACGCCCATCCAGCCAGCCCGTTCGCGGGATTCGAACCTCAAGACCGAACTACCAGTGTTCAGCGGCTTTACCGCTCGGCCGCTGGTGGGCCATAGAAATAAGGAAAAGAAATAAATAAGAATTATATTTATATATAACCATACTAATTATTTAAAAAAGAGCTTTATTGTTTGCTATGAAATATGCTTTAATATTTATTTTATTGCTTCCTGCATTGTTAATTTATTTCAAACGTTTCAGGTTCTTGAAAAATTTAGTAGCAGCTTTTGAACTTTCTTGAATTTCAAAATGGAGCTTCTACTGTCATCAAGTTTGGCTAGGGTAGAGTGTTAGAATATAAAAGAAACTGAATCATCATTTCCATACATCAGGTCAATAAATCTACATTTTTTTCTATCTGTCTCTTTCAGTGCTGAAAGTTGAGGCTTGTCTCTGATAAATACGAAAGACTTCAAATATCCCATTCGAGATCTAAACTTATGCGGCTTACCAGCCTAAGGGTGCGGACACCTTTATAACGATGCGCCCTTACAAAGCAGTCGTAAGTTAAGTAGACCATATGCTTCACGTATTGATAAGCTTTACACCTCGCGTTTTGTCCTCCGAACACACTGATGAACACTCAGAACACACTCCTATACTTCCAGTGTTCTTAATATTTCAAGGCAGCCGGTGTACAGCTTGCTCTTTGCAAGCTACACACGGCAATAGTGGAAAAAGGAAAAGGGCTGGTAAGCCGCAAATCAAAAGGGAGAAATTTTGTAAGGGCTGTGCTCCATACATTTACTCCCATCCTTATGAAAATCAATTTCTAACTTAGAAAAATTAACTTTCATTAGAGTGCGGGCATCGCTATGCGTAGGCGAAGAAACTGTATGCGAATCTGAGTTTCGGATGCAAATGAAAATTGGACATACATAAGGATGCGCTGATATAAAGACGCTCGAACCTTTATGAAGTTTGCCTTTCTCACAAAGTAAATTTAATTTTAAAGACTGGTCTTCATAGGGGTACGTGCAGGGACAATGAAAAGTGGACGGAGCACGAGAACTTTGTCAGTGAATTTACAAATATATCTCCGCCGCACTACTCTACCTACTGAGCGCACACATAACTCACACTAGAAGCCGATCCAACAAGAGATTCACAAATATTCTTAAAACTAATTTTAAATACTATTTTCACACTGAATACGCAATTACGCATAGATTATATTGACACAGGTATACAAAAGTTGCAATCATCTTAGCAGATTAATATATTATTTACACATAATTACGTCAAAACTCAGATCTCGGTATAAATCATAGTATTTCGCTGTGATATATATAACTCATAACGGCTTGTCGTTTAAGTTAAGGACTAATTTAAACGGTAACATTGGTATAATTATGTTTATAGCACACTGGCCAGCATCATACTGTATAAATTTTTCTGTTTGTAAAGTACGTATCAGTTTACAAATCCTTTTCTTTACAACTTTTATTAATACCGCACTTCTTAGTTACGTAGACATTTTTAAATAATAATATTTGCTAAGATTCTCTCATGGTTTTATTGTGGCTGTTCATTTTTTTCAAATGCATTAGCTTTGATGAACTTATCTACTATTTTTGAAATACTTTACAGTGTTACGATTTGGAATTCTTACTAAATGCTGTAAGTAACAAAACTATGTATTTGTTTGAACTTAGACGTATGTAATATTGTACAAACTTTTTTAACATGGATTTGTCATTTTTATACAACTTAGTAACATAATTAAACCTTAGTTATATTAATTGTAATGAACTTGGCCTATTTTTTTGAAATAATGAAAATGATTAAAATAGCATCATTGGTGCCAATGAGCTCATTATTATTCAGCATTCTATCAGCTTTCGCTGATATTTCATGAACAAGGTATGTATGTCGTTGTTTTCTATAACTAGTTTTCCCATTATTATATTGACCAATATTAATATTCATATTTTACATGTTAATTGTAGCAAGTTCGTGTACAAACATATACATTTTCTTTTAAAACTATTTGTAATTCTTAAATTACACAGAAACTACATTTCGTAATGGTTGCCGTGACCTAAGAATGTTATTTTCCTAATTAGACAAATTACAAAATTTACAAGTAAAGTGTCAAAGTTACAGTTCCATATAGAGTTTTGATAAACATTTCAATGTTATACCATTATAGTTTTAAGATAATGTTAATGGTAACAATGGCACTATTTCTGATAACTAGATACATTGCCTTGCTTAATTCTTTATGTGTAAAATTCCTGGTGATATATATAGAACAGTATTCATAGTAACTTAGCACATTTAATATAGTATTTTAACCGCATTTTTAACTATACGTATTTTGTTTCTTAGCATGGAAAGATACTTATTCTCTGAAAATGCAGTGACTCTTTGGGAACAAAGAAGGTTCTCGGCCTCAGATTTCCCCCAAATAGTTGAACTTTGTGCTACCAAGTATACCTGTAAGCGGTGCTGAAATTTTTGTGGACTGAATCAAGGTGCTTCCTACGTTATTAAAGATTTAATCGTAATGATAAAGTGTCTTTTGACGGCTAGACACGGTGGCTGAAAATCTGTGTATAAATATATATATGAGAATTTCTTTTTAGAAAGATATTTAAAAGCTTCTTAGTAGCTATGGAAACAAAAATGTATGAATAATTCTTTCTTTTATTAATTTCTTTTGGAGGAAAGTCACTTATTATGAGGATATCACTGCTGGATGGTCACCTTAGATTGCCTTATAAGGGATTTTCTCCATCCTTCCAGCATGCCTTTGTGGTGTAACGGTAGCACACTCGTCGCGTATTTCAGAAGGCCAGGTTCGAGTCCCGGGTCAGGCATTGCCCACTTTTCATGTCTCCTGCTTCAAAATAAACCTAATGATTCTATACTGGGGCCCAAACTAAAAGGTGGTGGACGATAATTCGTCACCACCAGGATTTGGCGATTGGATGATTAAATTCCAGGTCGCTCTCTAAAAGGGGAAGTATATAAGGTATTTTCACCCTCTTTCCAGCATGTCTTCGCGGTGTAACGGTAGCACACTCACCGCTTATTCGAGAAGTCCAGGTTCGAGTTCCGGCGAGGGCACTGCTAATTTTGCATATCTCCTTCTTCAAAATAAACCTAATGACTCTATAACCTTCTCTGAAGTTTTACTAAACTGGCTCTATATCCTATGTTGTTTCTAAACCCGGCGAATTTAAGAATTCTGGTGCTTTATTTTTTCTGCAGCGTGTAAAATTTAGTTTTGTTTTAGAAGTAATGTTATATCGATGATTATATTTAATCGTATGAAGGGTTCTTGACATGTTAACGGCTTATTCAGAGATTTCGATATTGAAAGATAATAATCAGTTTCACATTTTAATTACGTAAAAGCTTCCCATTTCTAGATATAATCATATGTTTTATATCTCTTAGAAGCTGAGATAATTGTAAAAGTGTTCAATACATTCTTTTTTGTTTCATTGTGTGGTAGTAATTTGACTTTGCATTTAAATATCTGTAAGCAAGAAGATGCGGATACCACAAATAATAAAGACATACATTGGCCTAATATGCATAAATATTTTTGAGGCCTTGCAGGATGGCATCCATACAGATGATGCATATTATCCTACGTGAGTTTCCAAGGCAAAGCAGGTTAACCGAAGGGTACCGCCATCTGCATCCAGATTCTCTGTCAGAAACTTTCTTTCTTAAGTAAAACTGTGGTACAGATCCTAATTAAGGAAATATGAAAATTCATTTATACTCTAGCTTTAATAAATTTCTAATCTCATCAACAAATGAAGTTAACGATCGACGTTTGCCCTGGAATTTCGATACAGTATTTAAACCGCAAAACGTCCGTATATTTCCTGTTCCACAATATAAATATCTCTTGATCCATCATACAGATAAAGGAATTAAGAAAGGTTATGGATTACCTTAATAATTTAACAAGTCAAATATCGGTCACACTCAGATTGAGAAAGCATGTGATTTAAAATGTTCTGAGGTAAAATACTTACAAATCTAAGCATAAAACTCTTCTTATCTTTTAATGTGTAATTTATGAATAAAGAATAGATAATCAACCGACTTTCCATTCCCTGCTCAACAAAACACAAATATAAAGAGTTACTTATAAACGCAGATATAAAAAGAAATATATCATTAAAATTATTTGTATTTTAAATCAAGCTTTAGAAGGCCCTCAGTCTTAAAATATGCATTCCTTCTTCAATTACCACACTTCCCTCCGGAAGAGAAAAGCTATGTAAACTTCCTAAGATCAGATTCAAAGAAGATCTAAACTCCGTCTTTACGATCTTTACAATTTTTCGTGATTTCCTCTGCTTTGGATAAAGGAGGTGAAAGGAAAAAAATTGGAAACTGTGCCTGGACTGTCTAACATTTCTTCTATCAAAAAATCCCTATTAGAAGACTTTTTTTTTTGAAGCCTCGCCTATACTCCGGCCCCTGCTGATGAAGCGGAGAGCGGTCCACTCGTAAGCAGCGACCACACCCATGCCGCTTACGAAGGAAGCTCGTGAAAAGCGAGAAAACGAGATGTATCAGTGAAGTGGCCTTCCCCCGACAGTGAGCACGCACTCTGGTACACCCCGTCACTCCACCCAATAATACCATGCACCTGCTCTTCTTTAGCTCTGTACCTGAAGAGAGATTCTCTATTAAATGCATTGGGTGGCCCACAGGGTGGCTTTTAATCATAGCAAATTGGATCGTGTTGCGTTAATGGCCAGACGAGAGAAAAGCGTGCTGAGGACTCAGTCACGAGATTATTGGCTCCCTGGAGGACGGAGCATATGCATTCACACCCCCTTCTTTCATTCCGCTTTTTGTCTACTTTGCCCCAAAACCTACTTCAAGATCCGTCAAATAGTGGACAAAATAAAACTTGCTCATTAATTTCAGGATCGCTTCTTTGGGAATACAAATGAATGTAACATATAGTAGCAATAAGGTACTTACTTTGTAGGATGTGAAACACCTCACATACAAAAATGACGGCATTCTTCAATATTCTTTTCTTTATGACGTTTTAAATGTCGAGGACAATTTCAAATGATTTTAAGGATAAATATAGCTGCTGTTTATTTGAATGCCTGATATAAGAATTAAGAACTTGTAGAGATTCATATTTATTTTAACTAACGCGTTAAATTTAATTTTATGCTTACTTTCCTATAAGCCTTCATTTCCCCTAATTGTCAATGCCAGAATATTTGAATTTGGTAGCTAGCCTGAAGTAATGCAAATTCTACCTTGAGGAGAAAAGGTTTAAATATTGAGTCCTAGAAGGGAAAGTTAGAAAGTGTGGGCGAACACTGTACGTTTTGTAGCGTGAGTTTCTGCTTCGCATATATTGTTGGTTAACGTGACGTAACAACTATTACTTTTCTGCCACTAGATATACGACGCTGTTTTAGAAAACAGGATTATCTGAGCCCTGTAGTGTAATTCTACTACTTGTTAATATCTTCAAATTTTTAGTTTAGTTCTTGTTATTTGAGTTACTGCCCGAGTGAGGCGTAGTGTGTTAGTGTCAAGTCGACTTGAATTTTAAAAGAGTTAATAAAGGGTTCTTTGTACCCATATCCTGTGTGATTTCTACACGTATTTCAGCTGTTACATTAAAAGATAGACCGTAAGGGTCCTACAAACACTTGAATTTGAACTGTAAACATCAGATTTTTTTTTCTCATTCTAATTCTTTAGTTAAAAATTTTTATTGTAATATACTTTTACTCAAATCTGCAAATTTTTTATCAGCAATAACTGCAAGCTCATTCTTGCTTCCACATTTTACCTGTTTCGCTATTTGCATGTATCTGTTATCTAGCAAAATTTCTCAACCATTGTGTTCGAATCAGGTATTTTCAAATTAATTAAATGAATTTGGTTTCAATTGCAGCAAAATTTGCTAAAGTTTACAGGAATATCCGAAATAAAACTTTTAAAATAAATCATCAGTTTTAAGTTTTCTAGTAGGACAACTGCAATTTTGCCGGAGAAGATATCTACTAGAAATTTTAATATCCATAAAAGTATGAAGAGAGGTTTTATTCTTCTGCTTCTGAGCATCTTAAAATCTTAATTTTAATAAATTTTGGGGGATCAGCTTCATGACATAAGATATATTTTATAAATATTGAACTGAAATTTAAAGCTTTCGTAGCACTGGATTAAGTGCATAATTTTCTACAGTGATTTATTCTTCAGTGCACTTATAAGGTATATCTCCCGCCTTCTTAGCATGCTTTCGTGGTGTAGTGGTCAGCACGCTCGACGCGTATTCGAGAGGTCCGTGGTTCGAGTCCCGGCGAAGGCATTGCTCATTTTTCACTTCTCCTGCTTCGAAATAACCTAATGACTCTACAGTGGCGCCCGAACTAAAAGGCTCGTGGAAGTAATTCTCCACCACCAGGATTTGGCGATTGGTGCCCTAATTCTCAGTCGCCCTTTAAAAGGGGGAGTACATATGGTATTTCTTCCGCCTTCTTCTCATGCCTTCGTGATGTGGTGTAGTGGTCAGCCCGCTCGACGCGTATTCGAGAGGTCCGTGGTTCGAATCCCGGCGAAGGCGTTGCTCCTTTTTCACTTCTCCTGCTTCGAAATAACCTAATGACTCTATACACTTATATGTGCTCCACAAGGAATTATATTTATCATGATTTGTATATTAATAAGGAGCGACAATTCAATGAATAATAGCAGTAAAATATTCACGAATTTGAAGGATATGAAAAAGGCTCCTAAGGCATGATAAGTATTGAATCTAAAAAACGAAAAAAAAACCAGACATATCGATGTGATCGTAAAACGCACTTGAAACATCATTATGAAAGATTTCTAACCCCTATCGGAAGAAATGTTTAGCTCAGAGATCAATAATACACATACATCTTCGATATCAAGTTTTTTTATCAAGACTGGTTAGAGATATTGTCTGCGGCCCTTCAAAAAGGAACGGCAATAAAAAAATCACAATGACAGCTGATAAAAAATATCACCGTAGTCCCGAAGTTTCTTCGAGGACGTTTCTCGAAAAAGAGTTTTAATTAGATTCGATTTGCAGACCGAAACCTTTTTTTTAATGTCAAGGTCTTGCATTTTTTTACTAAGCTCTCAAATGCGTATTTCTGTTGAAAATACTCCGATAATTAACTTATTTATAGTTTATTAAAATAATTTTACCTATCCAAATGGCATTTTGAGCTTCAGTCGTCCATTGTAACTGAACAATTGCTAAACCATCGCGATGAAATACGAAGTAAATATGCTGTTTGAATTTTGACCTGTGATTTATAAATTAAAGTATACAACTATCATCTCTATGAAGGTCGACTGCACTGCTATAATATTTCGAGGAAATTCCAGAAATTAATTTAAATTTCCATTCTGCGAATATTACAGAGAGTAAAGCTAGAATAGAATTAATTACGGTAAAACGTTCATAGTCAAAATTACATTTTGATAGTATGTAACTTGAGTAAATAAACTGATATGTTTCTGAGTTCTTAAAGATTAGAAATTTTTCAAACCAGTTACAGACAATTTGTACTTTACCCAAATTGAGAATGACACAGCAGGTTTTAGAAAATCTGAGATATGTGAAGCTATTTGCGCTTTGAAGATTGATAATAATGATCAATAAAGTTAATTTTAAGTTGATAAATGGGATGATTTCATTATGCCGACCTTTATTTACTAAGGAATATTATTTTTTAAACGGAAAGAATTCGTTGTATAACTTTTTATAATTAATTTAATAAAATGAAAAAGGACTGAGAAACATTACAGTTTCCTTAATTTGATAATTGCACCTGAAACCTCAGAAAATTAGAGCAACAGAATTTTAATACATAAGCTTAAGTTGAAAGACTATGTTTATAATAGAAAATAAGAAGCAGCAGTAATGGTACTAATATAACAGAGATAAAGACATTAAAGGAAGGTGATAAAGGAAATGCATCTCACTTTGTTCAAACCCCTGTAAAACCTTTTTCTTACTCATTGCAAAAGCACGCAGAGAAACTATTCGAGGTCAGTTTGGCTTCGATTTTATTGATTATGGCAAAGCATTTAAAGGCTATCTGCGTAAGGGGACGGATGCCTTCGTGGAGGACGTTCTGTCGTAATTTTAAATTTATGCAAAAGCTTTTTTTCTATTAAAATCAGAGAATGCGTAAAATGTTTGTTGTCCTTCACCAACGCTGACCTGGGATAGGGTCCACCAGCCGCCGAGCGGTAAAGTCGCTTAAACTGGTAGTTCAGTCCGGCTGGCTGGATGGTCGCTTTTTCTGTTTTTTCCCGTTTGTAGCGTGCACACGAACCTGTTTTCCTTAGAACGCCCTCCACGAAGGCATCCCTCCCCTTACGCAGATAGCCTTAAATGCTTTGCCATAATCAACTAAATCGAAGCCAAACTGACCTCGAATAGTTTCTCTGCGTGCTTTTGCAATGAGTAAAAAATAAGGTTTTACAGGGGCTTGATGAAAGTGAGATGCATTTCCTTTATCACCTTTCTTTGACGTCTTTATCACTATTATATTAGTACCATTACTGTTGCTTCCCATTTTCTATTACACACATATTCTTTCAACTTAAGCTCATGTATTAAAATTCTGTTGCTCTAATTTTCTGAGGTTTCAGATGCAATTATCAAATTAAGGAAACTGTAGTGTTTCTCAGTCTTTTTTCATTTTATTAAATTAATTGCATGAACAAAACAATCGTTTAAAATTTTTATATATCTTAAAAGATATTTTCTCCTTTCTTCCAGCATGCACTCGTGGTGTAACGGTAGCACACTCGGCGCGTATTCGACAGACCCAGGGTTCGAGTCCTGGGGAGGGTACTGCACATTTTTCGCATCTCCTACTTCAAAATAACCTAATGACTCTGCAATCTAATCAAGGAACGTATGTACTAAATTTAAATGTCTGAAACTGAGAAACTAATGTACATCATACTGAGAAAAACACAGTATGAAGTACATTAAAATTAGCACAGCAACAGCATTATGTTTGGCATAGATTTTGTCAAAAACTCAATCGATTTCAAGGACAAATAGTACAGGTCCCTCTTCATCAGGAGCAAAAACATCTGCGAGACTGGAAAGCGGCGGGCGCAAAGGTCGTATTTATACATTACGGCAGTAAAGTGAACAAGAATGTAGCGCCATCTGTCGGCTGAAATAATCATGAAATTGAAAAGTTTAGTTAGTATTACTTTAAAGCGTTAGGATTTAAGTACTTTAAAGCGATTTTAAGATTAATACAGATTAATGATTTAATCATTGCCTAAACAAGATGAATCTTTGTGATTGGAAAATCTTCGAGAAAATCCAATTCACCAATTGAAGAAGCTTTTTCAATAATTCTGCAGACCAAACGTAAAAACTAAATAAATTTCCAACTATGATTAGATATCGGAAACTTCTTAATTTCTCTTTTTCGGACATACGATTTGTGTTCCTTCATACGGAATTTTAATGCTTTTTTAATTTGGCCGATATGTCTCAAAATCATCGACTAAATCTATGCTAAACACAACTCTGTTGCTTTGATAATTTTATGTTTCACTTTTGCGTGTGTCTCTTCTGTTTAAGATGTACATTATTCAATCTGAAATCTCTCTGAATGAAACTTAAATTAATTTCGTTAGACACAAGAATGCTCATGGACATTGATATTGTCGTTGAATTCATTTTTTGTGAATAATTGTATTTATTTCAAAGCTTGAAAAGAAAATAATAAGGTTATAAGGTATTTTTCCCGCCTTCGTAGCATGCCTTCGTGGTGTAGTGCTCAGCACACTCGGCACGAATTCGAAAGGTTCGTGGTTCGAGTCCCGGCGAAGGCATTGCTTATTATCCACGTCTCCTGCTTTTAAAAAGCAATCTAATATCTGTACAGTGGCGCCCGAACTAGAAAGGTGGTGGATGATGATTCTCCACCACCAGGAATTGGCGATTGGGTTTCCTAATCCTCAGTCGCTCTTTAAAAGAGGGAGTATATAAGATAGTTCTTCTGCCTTCTTAACATGCCTTCGTGGTGTAGTGGTCAGCGCGCTCGGCGCGTATTCGAAAGGTCCGTGGTTCGAGTACAGGCGAGGGCATTGCTCATTTTTCACATCTCCTGCTTTCAAAAAAAGTACCTAATGTTTCTACAAGGTAACAAAACTCTCTTTAAATTTACTGCAAATTTTAAAGTGTTTTGAGTAAGGTTGCTGTCAAGTGTTAAAAAGGTGTAAAAAATAACAGTAAGTTACTCCTGTAAAAAGGTTACCATGCTTAAATATATCCCTCATCACGGAATGAAAGGAAATCTAGTGAGAGGAATTTATTTCAAAAAACTATCGTTTACCCATTTTTGCCCATGTTTATAGATGCATAACATATACATTATATAGGACGTTTCAAAATGGTTTCATGAATAAATATACCTCGTACTGCAGGTAGTATATCCACAGCCCCTGTTTAAGAAATGAATTAATGATACCCTGTTACTGTTCTCACTTACCTTACATCTAGTTCGAAAAAGCATTCGCATTTTTCTCATTGAAAGAAGCACAATTAGTTCGTTAGCTTCAGATGAATGAATAAAATAACTAGATAATTTATTTTACTTATTTATTAGTTTAAATATGCATTCTTTTACCTGTGACAGAACATGAAGCCAAAAGCAGTAAATCTCAGTACAAACTTCAAAGATTGTAACTGGTATTCTCTTAGACACATTCTGTTACTTCTGTTGATGACTTTAACTGATTTACAAACGTAATTCATCCTTTTTTTTATTTGAAAATAAGAAGCATGTTGTAATTACAAAATTTTCGGTTCCCACAAATGCTGCTGAGGAAGCATTTCTAATTATTTCTTTCATTACAGTAATATGTGACTTAGGAAATTCAAATATATTTAAATTAATCAGTAATGCTCCTTATTAAAATAAAATGCATAAGTAATAGACAGCAGAACCTTTTTTGTACGAAACATTAGACAAATCTCTGTGCTTTTATTAAGGAAATAAAAGGTTTCATAAGTGAAAGAGTCAATTCAAGTGAGAAAGAGAAGAAACATAGTAGTTCTATGGTATGAAAAGGTTTATCAGTCTACACTGGTTATCATACATTAAGGAAAACTCACAAAAATAGCGATAACTCCCTTAAAAATAAGCCAAACCGTGTAAACTTTGAATATGATGCCAAGTAAGAGTAGCTGAGTAAAATAGCAATATGCAAATTAGTGGCGCTGCACTCGAAATACGTCACCTGCGAGGAGCATAAAAGTCCATGTTTGAGAGCAAGCCCACATATTTCACTGTGATAGTGACATCAGACATCTGAGATAGCCAATTCGTAACAATGACCTCCAGGCATCATTTGCCTGCAGAACTACGATGAAGAGCCATTGGGAGACTAGAGGCAGGACAAAGTCAAACAGAAGTGGCCAGATGGCTAAATGTGAGTCCTTCTGTCTTTCACAGACTTTGGAAGCAATTTCAAACCACAGATTCGGCATCTAGGAGGTTCAGCCAAAGACGGTCAACTGCTACGCCGAGCGCCGATGACCGACATTTGACATTATGTGCAAGCAGGAATAGAACCGCTACGCTGACGCTTCTTAGATCCTCCCTTGCTGCAGCCCCGGAAGGTTGGTGTCAACGTCAACTGTATGTAGAAGACTTCACGAAGGTGGTCTGCATGTGAGGTGACCAGCCATTTGCTTGCCTCTCACGTCACGCCATAGGAGGGACCGTTTGCAATGGGCACGACAACATGTCCACTGGACGCCTGATCAATGGAGGGCTGTTATCTTTACGGATGAGTCCAGGTTTAGTTTAGAAAGCGATAGTAGGCGTTATTTGATAGGGAGAGAACCTGGAACCCGTTATTATTCGTCAAACATCCGTGAAAGAGATGCATGTGGAAGAGGCAGTGTCTGTGTTTGGGGTGGCATCTCTTTGGGTGGACGCACAGACCTCCATGTCTTTCAAAGGGGAACCGTGAATGCTCAGGTTTATAGAGATGACATCCTTTATGTTTATATGTGTGCCTATATGCCGGGTAATAGGTGATGCTTTTATGTTACAGGACGACAACGCAAGACCACACAGGGCTCGCATCGTAGATGATTATCTTCAACAGGAAACAATCATGCGCATGGAGTGGTCAGCTCGATCCCCGGACTTGAATCTTATCGAGCGCGTTTGGCATGTTTTAGGGAGATGTCTAGCTGCTCTTAATCCGCCCCCTCAGACCGACCCTTGCCGGGCTTGCAACTGCTTTGCAAAAGCAATGGCTCTCGCTTCCTATGGAACTGATAGATCGTATAATTTAAAGCATTACACATCGCTGTATGTGCTGTATTGCTTCTAGAGGTGATCATATTCCATATTGAAAGTACTTTTCCTATAGCAAACTGACACCTTCGATTTGTTCATTTTATACATGTGCTAATTTCTATACTACGATAATTGTCCGGTAATTTCTTTTTATGTTATTTGATACCTTACTATGTGTTGTATATTGTGGGTAAGTTTCTTAAAATTCTACATGTAACTTTTTTAGTAATTGCGTTTTTTGTGATTTTTCCTTAATTTATGATAACCAGTGTAGTTAAATGTTAGTGAAACCCAAATTAACAGTCTCAAGCATTAAACTTCATTATTTACCCTTATGTCTCGATGCCAGCAGTTAAACTGTTGAACTTTCATCCGTACCTCATGATATGAAAAATGAGTGTTTTTATGGATGTATAGTAATATAGTTGATACAAATACTTCTGATAATTAAATTATTATTATTATTTCCATTGGCTGTCACTTAGCTGACTTAGGCTTGGTTACTACTAAGATCGAAAGTGGTGGCCACTTCATTGTGGAAGCGCCTAATAGGTGGTCCACCGTTACCTCCTATGAAGAGAAGGACAAATGCAGCCATGCCTTCTTTGGAATTCGAACCAGGGTCTTTCCGTACCGCAATAGGCTCCCCTAACCACTGTACCGTCCGGGCGGTATTAAATTATTATAAAAGTATTAATTAAATGTTTGAGATGGAATTCCTTCTTTCGTGTTCATTTGAATTTTTTTAAGAAGTTGAAAGTTGTTCCAGTGAACAAAATTTTAATTCATGAATATAAATATTTGCAGTTTGAAATCATAAACTTTGAATGATTGGTAACAAATTATACTTTTAATAAAGAACATACTACGTATATGGATACGGATTCCATTTGGCAATGTGATAGAGAAATTATCTTTTTTTCCTCAGTTCTTTAAGCACTGATGCTAATTTTTTTCTTTAAAACACACAAACGGAGAGGAGTTAACAAAAAGTAGAACCTGAAATCAAAATGTAGTTTCTGTTATGTTAACAATGATAACTCCTTTATAAAAAAATTAATTTTTTTATACTTATAGTTGGATTACTAGGATTCCAAAGGCCTTCCTGACCGCAGTTTTCTCTCTTTTACTTAAGGGTAATCAAGTTAAAAATTTGTCTTTTGCACAGCATACAATTTATGTTAGCAGCATTAGAAACTTTAAATGACGCAGACTGAAGTACTTTATTTATATCTTGTAGTTCAAATTAAATTGGAATGGACCTCAATTCAAACCTTAAGACCAGTTTCGACTATTCTCTTTAATTTCCCGTTTTTAAGCAAATAGGCTTCTGCTTATCATATTCAGTTTGTATGCATTTTCCTCCATTCCACATCATCTGTTCGTATTTTTAAAACAAATAATTAACTTTAAACATTCTTACAGAAATTCACTGAATATTTGGATAACAGCACGTTAAAACAAAACCAAGAATGTGTGAATTAAGACATTTTTCTTATATTCTGACATCCAAACTGGATTACCTGTGATCTTCTAAAAGCAGTGGATTATTCATGTAGGACCCATACTTTGTAGTAAAGGCATGAATCTCAAGATATCTTTTAACAGAAGGCCATTAGCAACGTACTCATAACAACCGAAGCTTTCACCAAAGTAATCAATTGCCACCTTATTTTTCATTTAGACACATGCAGTTCTCATTAAGGAACGATTAACAGCTTTTATTTTTCACATTAGGGCAACATACAGTCCTTATTACTCATGTTAAAATCTAACATTACGCGTTTTCCTTTACGATCTCTCTCCCGCCGCTGTAATCTCTCTCATTCCCTTGCAAGTAGCTGCCCGTTCCGATCAACATACCAAGAGGAGAATGCCAGGGCAATCGACGCTGTCCCGAAACATGCATGTTCAAAATTTCATTAAAACAGAGCCACCGCGTTTGGAACTAATTGAGCAGATTAGAGTAATCCTATTTGAGTTCCTGACTCAACTACAGAACATAGATGCAGCGCTCGGGAGGTCGATAATCTGAGCCTAAGCTCCTTACGTAATAATTCTCTTACTAGAAAAGGAAAATTTCGCTATGTATTCCTCTCTTACGTATAAGCCGCTGGAAGCACTTTCATCCTTTAAAAAAATTGAATAGCTTAAAGCTGCTCGAGTTTCAGTTTCTCGAGAAAAGAGTATTTCATTTTAGGAAAGTAGAAAAAGCGCTTTTCTTTGCAGGTTTTTAGCAATCTCTGGATCTGCTCGTATACTAACACGATTTAGGAATATTTTACCTATCATGTCTAAGAAACAGTAATGCAGTTCTTTAGAAACACACTACGTTCTTAAAACTTACCTATACGTGAAATAAACAAGCTGTATTCTTAAAACCTTTAGCATCAGATTTTACATAAGTACATATGAAGGATAATGAGGCTGCGTTTGACAACCGCATTTGTTATATTTAGATAAAATCAAAGTTTAAAAGAGTTAAAGACTATACGTAATAAACGTTATTAATTTGCAAAGTTATATGCTTAATGTTGGTTTAGAATTAAAATAACCATCTTTTTACGATCCGAATATTAAAATTTTCGTAAGTAAAGAGCCACATAACCTTTTCAGGATGAAATTTAATTGGATAAAGTCATTTATTTTAATTACAATTATTTCAAATGAAATATGTTGCTTCATTTTGTATCTAAATTTACTTTTCATGTTTACAAAGCAGATGCCCAACTCAGTCTAAATCGGAAATCAGACAGGTAGGAACTTGTTCTCGTATTCGGCCTCTTTCTGGCTCTAGATTTCAGCCTGAGAATTTACTGACACTTAACAGTATTCACATTATTTATTATACCTCTGTAAGGAATTGTCACATTCTGGTAAAAGTAGTAAGCAGATCCAGCTAGTAGATGGAAGATCTGTGATTCGAGTCCCAGGAAAGGCATAACTGATTTTTCACATTCTCTATTTCGAAAAAACTAGTAGTTTCTACAACTTCCAGATTCCACGTTGCATTGCAGATTATAATTTGTCCAGCAAAGCTTCACCAGTTTATGGAGTATGAAATCATAAAGAAAGTATTTTTTCGTTACTGCCAACAATACAACTTCTGTCCAAATTATCAAGACTGCAATATCGGTTTTCTGTGCAGAGGTAAATATTATAGAAATCTATAAATATACAATTATAATTGCGAGATTATTCAATAATATTTACGGTTTATTTGATAAACATTTCCTGAAATAAAATTTATGCAAAATAACATCCTTCTTAAGTATTACTGAATCTCTTCTCAAAATTAGTATATTACTCTCTACTAAGAGGCATTTCTTTTAAAGCATGCTCTTTAATATTAAGATAAATTAGATGGCACTGAAATGTTAATACGTGCAATTGTTATGTGATTTCTTCGTGCCTTTTATTCTAAAGCTGGAAAAGACATCTAAACTTTTTCCGCTATATATCTTCGTCATAAAATCATACTTTGAAGAATTATGGATGGTTTTGCTCTTACAGTAACACCATTTATTACACATTGAACGCTGTAGCATTAATTACGTAATAAAGTTATTTTTTCGTTGATTTTAACTCCCACATTTAAGACACCTTAGCTTTCAATGTCTCAGTACTTTTAGACAAAGTAAGCGCCATGGTGTTCAATATAATATCTTTTCCATTGGCCATAAGCAAATATTACATGTTGTTAATAACCTGCTTCAAGAGAAATCAATTACTCCTGTAAACTGCTTTCTTTTTCTTGCTTTTCTATAAAATATTTCTCTTCCTAAGATTTGTCCTGGAAGAGAAAGAAAGGATATATGGTTGGAGACCACTCCAAAGGATTTCCGAAAAACGACAAACCTTCCTACCCAACACTGATATTTTTCCTAAGGTCATGACTGTGATCCATGGTTTGACATTGTCATGGAGAAGAGGCTTTTCTTGTTGATAAGTGCTGGCTCTATAGGTTTCAGATTCTGGAGAACAACTAATTTATTGAATGTACTAACTTAGGATTCTGTATCAGATGTCAAAAAACTGTCATGCTGAGGCAACATCAGATGTCAAAAAACAGTACTAAGTTAGACATCCATAAGTCACAGAATTCTAAGTATAACTTCCTCCGGATGGAAACTATATTTTGATCTAGTGGAAAGGCTCGAGGAGATTTATCCGTGTCTAGTCACTGCCCGATTTTTTCCTGTTTCTGTAAAAGATCTTTCTTCGTCACATGTCACTAGCCATAGCAAAAGTGAATAGTTCCTCCACCACACGAAAACGATTAAGAGCATACTTCTAAGTTTTTTGTATTTGTTAATATTGTAACCTTAGAGTATCCATTTTTTTTCACTTTCCCTATTGCCTAGAGTTTATTTCAAACACCTGTGTGCAGAACTCCAAGCACTTTCGCTAAATCTAAGCATGTTTTTTATTGAGGTATCCTCCCGTGATTTGTTTTATATGATCATCATCAAAACTCAACAACTATTCTCTAGCTAAGACGTTGTCATTGTTCTGATAATTGAATATTTAAAATTCACAAATTATTGCCTTACTTTGGATTTTTTATCATCCATTTTAAGTGAATAAGTACTGAGCTGATTCTGCAGCACGACAAGTAAAGTCTCAGAAGCTCGACACTCAGTTATTCTACATTCCACATAACTTGATGTCACTAAATGATTTCTGCTGAACAAACAAAACATAATGTTTGAAATAATTTCATGGTCTGTTAATAGGTAGACATTAATCAATTCAATTAAAATTGCCTATACTTTGGAAATATCAGAGATATATTTTTCATACTGTATTATTGTAATTACTGACTATATTTATGCATATTAATGTGATGACTTACCAGTACGGTATCTATCAGAGAGAAGAAGAGATTCTGACCTGTCACGAAACTTACTAAAAATTATATTAAAACAGCCGTCTATGAAAGGCACTTTTTGTTTTCCTTTTCGCATTTCATAAGGGTTTCCTACACTCTTTTCATCGTTGTGTTGTTACTTCTGTTTACGTTTTTACGTCAATTCTACAATAGACTTCGAGAAATAACTATTTAACGAGACAGATCTTATATTTAAGTTACACGTTAGAACTTCCTCTCTTCTCCCCCTCCCCAAAAAAACCTACTTCTTGCAATTAGCTTTTAAGTCAGCGTGAAAAAATTTCTGGGAGAACTGCCAGTAGGTTTGGAAAGCTACTAAGCTTTCATCCTTCAGCTACTGGTGAAGCTTCAGTTCTTATGTTATATGTTATTTATTTTTCTTTCTGTGATTCCAAAGAGTTAATGCTTCGTTTTACACTCATGTCCATAAATTAAGGATAATGCAAAATCAGGCAAAGGAAGAGTTAGAAGCAAAACAAATTTGACTTATTTGTAAAGCTTATTTATTAAACAAAAAGTAAAGAGCAAAAAAAGATGCTATGTGTTTGATATTATTAAAAAAATAGCGATTTTTCTCCCTGGAGCAAAGTACAAAAACAACATATTTACAAAAAACCAATATTACATGGTTGGTATGATTTTTAATACATTGTATGTCTCCCAGATGATGCAATACAGTCCGTACAACGCCTAGGCATGCTGAGTATCAAATTATCAATCTGATCTTGGGGGATATTACACCGCTCAAAAAGCAATGCTCTCCAAAGTTCCGGTAGACATGGGAAGAGGTTTAGAATGCTGGCCAGTCCATACGGGTGATATCCTCCGATTGAAGGCATTCGCTTACGATGTTTGCACGGTGAGGACGGGCGTTGTCATCCATAAACACAAATTGTGCGCACATGGCGCCCCGAAACAAACGTACATGTTGTTCCAGAATGACGTCCCGATAGATTTGGCTTGCCATGGTTCCAATTTGAACATGCAGGTCAGTTCTGGAACCCAGAATAATTCCACCCCAAACGAGCAGTCCTACACCACCGTAACGGTGTCGTTCAATGATGTTTTCTTGGTGGTAACGGGTACCCGGAGCTCTCCATATGAAAGTCCGGCGAGAATCAGACTGCAAGCTAAACTTGGACTCGTCGGAAAACATCACACAAGCCCACTGTTGCGGTGTCCACAATGCATGCTCTCTACTCCAGGCTAACCGCAGGTGACAGTGAGTTGCAGTAAGTGGAACGCATCTGACAGGTCTACGAGCATATAGACCAATCTGCCCTAAGCGTCTGTACACGGTCTGCCTTGAAATTGTCGTATCAGTGGCTGAAGAGAGCTGACGAGACAGGTCTGAGGCTGCGCTCCGCCTGTTTCTTTTGGCAGTAACTGCCAAATACCGGTCCTCATTCGGCGTTGTAACTCTGGGGCTACCTGTGCTGTAACGTCTTCACATTACCATCATCTTGGAATTGTTCTTAAAGCCTGGAGATGACATTTTGGGCAATTCCAAGTTCGTCTGATACTTCCAGTTGGGTACGCCCACATTCCACAGGCCGATAATTCTACCACGTAAAAAATCATCCAAATGCGTCCTTTGTGTCATAACTATTCGGTTATTGCACTGAAATGCTTATAAAGCGCCTGCGAACAATTTTACTTCTTTGCCTGTATTCCTTATATATCACTCTCTTACACTCTCGTCATTGTGACCTACCGTCGATGTCATCTGGTTACTTCCTGAAATTTGCATATGATTCTTGAAGATGTGTGTAGTGATTTTACAGGTGATATATTTATTTTAGAGTTCGATTTCCGCGTGACTCCGAATTATCCTTAATTTATGGACATGAGCGTATTACACAATTTATTTGCCTTTTATGGCTTGAAAGTTTTCAACCGTGAACAGAGTTCGGGATGCAAATAAGCATTCAGTACCAGGCCACGCATCTAGGAAAAAGTCCGTCCTCATGGTTGGATATGCCTTCTGATGACATCATTTCCTCTATGCATGGGAATGTCTTAATACTATTTGTTTGCCTTTTGATAGAACTACCGAGAAGACTATTATTGTTGATGAAGTGCTCTGTATTTGTGTTATGAGATTACATTGTAGGGTTTCCCTTTCTTCATTTAACCTATTATTCAAATTTTTTTTATCTTTCCTGAACCCTTCATCTTCCATTCATTCCCTCGCCAGGATCAAAATTTAAAGTTAAGTCAAGTGAACATTTAAACGGCTGAATCTTGGAGTTTATTCATAAAGTGTTTTCGTTAGCCAGCGCACGTTTCGTGTCTGACCTTGCTGTTACGCTGATACTCGTTTCGGCCATTTGAATAATTGTCACGCCTGTTAGGTAGTCGAGTCAACCTAGTTTAGCTATAACTTAAAGTGCTGGTCCAGCCCTACTCTTTTCAGAATCAGATTTATTGTGTTACAAATTTTTAGTTTCCGCCGCAAGTTGTCGATGTTATTGCAAAGCACGAAGTTCATGCCTTTCTGTTCAGAGTTGAAAATAATAAAAGATTATTTTCGCCCATCTTCTGTGCTGGTATTATTTCATGCCTGTGCGAAAAGTCTTCAGGTTCACTAGTAGGATCTAGATTAGCTTATGTGCCAAAGAGAGATAGATCACATAACATTTCTTAAGACATAGTTGTGTGATGAATTTAATACAAAATTTGCGACTTTTTTAGCAGATGAATTGCAGTTTATCCTAGTATGCTAATTTCGTTAATGGGCATTAATGCTGTGTGCACAGGTTTCCAATAAACTCAGAACTCAGAATTTTGTCTCTTTGTTTTTATTATTTCTCTTTGTTTGTTTGGGGTAATTGGGTGCATATGCTGGATGACTGATATTGAAATTAGTTTTATTTACATAATATAATAGTTTACAATTTATGTAAATAAAACTAAATCAAGGTGGGGCCGAATTATCATCCACCACCTTTCATTTCGGGCGCCATTATAGAGCATTAGGTTTCTATGCTAAAGAGGTGAAAAATCAGCAATGCCCTCGCTGGGACTTGAACCTGGACCTGTAGAATACGCCCCGAGTGGACCACGAAACCATGCTAGAAGGAGGTAGAAAATATCTTATAGTACCATAAAAGCGAATAGTTAATGGTATTTAATTTGCGAAATTAGGGCATATGTTAATGTCTAAGTATGTGTTCTATATCAGTTCATATCAGTTATATTAGAATTAGCCGTAGCAGTTAGTCTTAAACTTTTAGAAAACTCATCGTTCGGTCTTAGGATCTTCTAGAAGATAAAGGTAATATTTGGCAACTTCTAGCATACATTGTGCCGTGTAATTTAACTTACTAGTTGGCTTTTGTAATTTCTGCGATATTCGTGATTTAAGTTTTTTAATTGATTTTAAATATTTTCTTTTTCGCGCAAAATTCCTAGTATTTTCCGCTTTGTAAAAAGTAAAACTTTCAATTGAATTTGTTATTTTGTTTTTATAAGATAAAGTGCAGGCCCTTTGTTAAAATATTCGTTGGAAATAACAGTAATGGGATTAACTGTACAGCTCTACCGTACAATATACAGGGAAAAACAAGACAACCATATTTCTCATTCAAAGGTAAACTTTAGGCAAAAATGAAGCAAAAGACTAAAAATATGATACATTTTATTTTTAAGCTTCCTTGTTTAGTCTGTTTATGCTATTCCAGTTGGTCTTTATGCTTTACATCTGCTGTAACAAACTACAGCAATTGCTTCGCCGTCCATACTCATTTCGTAGACTTGGGGAAGCTTGTTAAAAGGAAGTAAGAGTTTTAGCTCGAATTAAAGGAAGATAACACAGAATTACTAACGCCGGCAGCGTGATTTCGAAACAAGCTTCAAAGGTAAACTGGGAGAGGCCATCCTCAAAAATCAAACAGTCGCCTATATAGCGCAAAGAATAAAAGCAGCACTATGATATATTTTTAATATATCTTCATGCGTTTTTAATATATGTTTATGTAATATTAATGAGTTTTCAATATATCTTGATATGTGAATTTAAAAGCAAGTAAAAAATAAAAATTTTCTCAAAGAAAAATTTCAAACTATTCATAGCTAATTTGACGTACGTTCTAGTTACTCACCTGAGGCAAATGCCTCAGTTGCTCCATCCTTGCCCCGGCTGTGCCCTGAAGTTGTAGAGACATTAGGATTATTTCGAAGCAGGAGACGTGAAAAATGAGCAATGCCCTCGCCGGAACTCGAACCACGGACCTGTCAAATACGCGCAGAGTGTGCTCACCATTACACAAGGAAGACATGCTAAGAAGGCGGGAGAAATACCTTATAAAGTGTCAAAAAAAGATACAGTAAGCCCATGCAAAATGCATAATCATGCTATAGACTCACAGTTGTGACTACCAGGACGTAAAAGAGATGGCACACATTGCTGGAAATTTCTAGATTTATTACCATCCTGAGACTGACCGGCTTTTGTAGTTTAAGCAACTTTTAATGGTGTTTAGTAATTGGAACATGTAAGAGCCCAGGGATAAAATTTGGATTTTCATATTTTAAGACTATAAAGTTGCAAGATTATTTTCTTCTTACTTACCACATTCTGCAAACACGCATAACACGTAAACCTGCATGACTTCTGACTAAATGTTTTTCCTAAGTATAGGAAATGACATAGCTGATTGCTATGGAATGTTAGACTGCCAAATAACCACCGATGTTGATATTACAGAATAAACTTTCTTTTTCTAGTGTTTGTTTTGACCCCTCATGAAAGATGAAATTGAACTTTCGTACCGTTTTAGTATTTCTATTTTGATGCTGCATAGCAGAGGAATTTTTTGCTTAAGTCCGATGATTTCAGCTTTTATTATGCATGTATTTTTTTTAACTTCAGTGAAAATGAGTTGTGTAACTAGGTTGGAGTGCGCCTACCCAAAGGGTAACATTTTTGCTCATTTGTGGCCATTTTCGTATTTTAGAGAGAATTTTGCGCCCTTTGGGTAGCTTCGGTATCCGCACAGAGGGAGTTGCGGGTGGTCTATTCACACCTCTGATTGAAATTACTTTGTTAATCTTACTGAGTGATTATTTTTCGCACATTTCCGCAAACTTTGCCACGTTATTGTGATGTTTTTGACGCTCAACAATATTTCTCCACATAATTAGATTCTAATGGATAAACGCTACGTCTTTTTCTGCTGCATCGAAACAAGAGCTAGCTGGACACATTTAATGCCATTTTAAGATCCGCATCCTCATATTACTAAACATTAAGCGCTTTCACTTATAACAAAATGCATATTGAACTGTATTACTGATTTGTTTGTTAAACCGAATGCATTAAAAGTGCAGGAGAACCGCTTGCTTAGGGCAACGCAGGCATTCGTGGGAAACCTTCTAAAGGGGGTTGGGTTATTTAATTTATGGCAAAGCACACGAGGGCTATCTGCCTAAAGGGAGGGATGCCTTCGTGGAGGTCTTTCTAAGGGAAACTGGCTCGTATACACGTTACACATGGGGAAAACCACGAAAACGCCCATGCAGCCAGCCCGTTCGCGGGATTCGAACCTCAGACCGAACTACCAGTGTTCAGCGTCTTTACCGCTCGGCCGCTGGTGGGCCTTTCCTTCTAAAGGAAATTGGCCGTATTTACGTTACAAATGAAGAAAACCAGAAAAACCGCTCAAGCAGCTATCCTGTTAGCGGAATTGTAACCGTTATTCAATTTCCAACGTTCGTCGGTTTTATTGACTCTGTTATTAATGGGCATATTAACGGAGAAAAAAAGCATATAATCTAAAGTTCTTGATTATTGTTGTTATTCATGTTAAATCTGGTTTTCAAATGAAGTGATTTACCAAACATCTGTTATATTTCATTAAATTTAAATTCATGTATTTGTTCTTTGGAATAAAATTCAAATCATTTGGTAAGAGATATATGACTGTTTTATATAACTAAACACGCTAACGTAAAATAGAAAATTGACCAGAAAGAAACCTTAGATTGCCTATAGTAGGCAGACGCTTTCTTAATAGAAATTATCCATTATTACTTTCCGACTCTAGTGAAACAAAATTTTGATTTTCAAGCATTAATTCCTTTTTAGCCCTACCCTATGTAAGCTGGGAAAAGACATAAAAAATTCATCTCCACTTTTATATTTCTGAAAACCACGATGTTTATCATTTCTAACAAGATTTTTGACTTGATCCAAGATTTTGAACTCACAACTACCCTCTCCGAGGTTTTTACACCTACTCTCAAATAGATTAATTTGTTGACTGAACGTGTAACATATTGATTTTCAGGGAAATTAACGTCACATTTTCTCCAGTTTCTTTCCTCTTCAAGTAACGGGAACACTTTTCTGTCACCTGTAACCCAAAAGGGCGGCGCATTTTTATTGACTGCTCTTCTAGGAATTTCAAACCTGTGTTCCCTTATAGCAAAAGCAAGTAACCATATCTGTTGTTGGCTAACTCAGTGCTCTTCAAGAAGGATTCTGTAATGTCAAAATCTTACCGCACATTTTGCAGTGTGATGACTATGACTGAGGGCTCACTGGAGATTTTAAAATGGAGCCGTTTTCGATGGATCTTAAAATGCTTTCGAGAATTTCCCTTGCTTCCTCAGCCTTTGCAATAACAGGCACATCAAAGCCTATCAGATCTACATAACTTAATCCGGGAAACTGATCACAGCAAACTTAAGTATTCTAAGGGATTCTCTAGGGATTCATAGTAGAAAGTAGAACTCATTGTTGGATCTCAGAGTGTGCATGTGCCTTTGCTGCATTTCAGATTAGACTCAGTGAAGCAGTTCATTAAAGATCTAAATACATTGACGGCTTCTTTCGAATTCTTCCATATCTTCCCTAAAACATCTATATAAAGCGAGTCATTTTCCGACTTTATAAACGCTAATTGAGGAGAATTCTTCCAGAAAATAAAGAAAAGAACGCAAAGTGCGAAGAATACCGCAAGAATAAACAACAGAAAGTGCGGGGGAAAAAAGTGACACGAAGTGCGAAGAATTCCTCAAGAAACTGCCTCCAAAACGAAGGAGGCTTATAACTCAATGAACTACTTACCAGTTAATCAAAAGAGCAAACATCACGTAGAAATTATGAAAAAGCTACTCAAAATCTACTACACAAAATTGGCTGCAGGATGTGCATGCATGTTAAGACAAGAAAGGGAAGCGTTTCGTTTAAAATATACTAGACTTTAAATATAATTGTCAAGAACAAAGAATACATCAATATTTAGATGGCGACTGCATCTGGAACCTAGTACGTGTGAAAATGATTTACAGTCTAAACGTAAAGTTACCAGAATTTGTAAGAAATTTCTCTTTTAATTGTTATAAAAAGTGTTCACAGAAGTTTTTTACGATCTTACGTTGCATTTTTGAGTTTCTGTTAATCGTTTTCAGTACGTAGACAGATTTATCAAATTTAACTTTGTAAATAATTTCCGCTTGATCATATAAACTCATTTTTGCTGGAGTTGTAGTGTGCTAGCTAAATTAAAGTTGAATGCTACAACGTAGTAGAACTGAGTAGTGACAATTTGCTAAGTTCTAGTTCGTAAATAACATCTCCGAAGAAGGGTTGAAATACCCTTTTATTTTAACTCAAAGATATTCACAGATGGCCCTTCTTGGGCTTGCAGGGAGCCAATATTTTTGGCTTGAACTTAAAAATAGAGAATGTATAACTAAACTAAAACTAAGTAGAATAATCAGCCTAAGCTGCACAAAGTTGTTTACTACGTAGTTGGCTCTTAGCTAAAATCACCCGCGTAGACTAACAGCCACGTAATAAGCACGGCCGTAAACCAGCAAGCTTTAACTCATAACAACGACATGGCCGAAAGGCAGATTATCCTCTCTCTCTCTCTCTCTAACTGAAGTAGCTCAGGCCTCAGCTTAAATGGTAGTTTCTGCCCTATTTGCATTAGGCGTAAATCTTAAAATTCCTTCTGATAGGAAAGCATAAGTAGGAAAATGAAGAAGTAAAGGAAAGCTATATTTAAAATAAAAATAACTATTTTAAAAATAAAGTACGACCCTGCAGAGTAACTAACATTTCCAGTTGTTTGTAAATCGAACCAACGGGAAAGGGATATTTTATACATGTATTTGTTTTAAGAGCACGCACTACAAACGTTCAAAAACACAACAGTTTGTTTCAAAAATTATTAAAGCGACACAGAGACATTACATTATTTATAGACATTATTTACAGAAACATTTTCATTGACTACACTTTCTATTTTTGGCGACACCGACATTGTTATAGTGTATTTTCTTATGTATTAACGCTACCACCTTGGCGCAATCTTGCGTCTTATTACCGATGAAAAGGTGAAAGTTACTTATTGGGTACAAGTTTGTGGTTTTCGCCAGTTTTTTTAAAAAGATCTGACCTGTCTATATTTATTGCAAGTTATCATTACAAACATTATTAACAAATGAAAAGCCAGCATACATTAGCAATTTAAAATACAAATTATAATTGTTAAATAAGGAATACGTGGTACAATTAAAAAAAAACACATTCGTCTCCAGACGTTTTCTGTAATTTTTTTGAGCTATTCTTTTCCCCAAGTACACAGAGATCTGGGGTACACCGGCTGTCTACTAAACGCGTCTCTTCGTTATTTCCTTTAGAGATTGTAGGGCAAAATTCCATATTTCTGCAGAAATTTTACAGAAGTTTCTTTCACTGCCAGGAAATTCCAAAAATGCATATTTTAAAATTAATTTTAAAGCAAATATTATGACTCTCTTTTTTTTTATAAAAACGGTTGTAACTTGAAGCGCAGCAAAAAGAACTCATACAAAAATGGCGACGTTGCTTAACTGAAAGATTGTTATGAGCATGGTTGCCTGAAGAATGGTTATGCTCATGGCTGCCATAGTTTAGCACATTCTGAAACTTTGGCAACTTCTACTAAGGTGGTTGAGATAACACGTAAGTATCTTTGCTTCAAAGGACAATTCTTCAAGTTTGTGTGAATGCCAGAGATGAGAGGTGGGTGAGAGAAGTGATACGCTTGCCTCAGGTGATTGCATATTTTAGAAAATTGTTATTGTTAACTTTAATTTAAAAGCAGAGCTAGGAGCATAGTTTTGAATTTTCAGATTTATGCAACATAAAGCGTACCATATTCTGAACACTATATCAATGTTATATAGCCAACAGCTTTGTTCCGATTAATCATTTTTCTGACTTATTTGCGCCCACTAGCGGCCCAGCGCTAAGATCTCTAGCACTGATGGTTTGTCCTGGGTTAACGATCTAGCTGCAAGATCGTATTTGTGGTTGGAATACGTACCAGGAATATGATCTAGTTTACCTTGAAATAACCTTCAGGAAAGTATCCCTTTCCTCAAGAAAATAGAAGTTTTGTGCTTCGCTTTAACAATAACCATAGTTATATACTCGCTTCAGACTCCCGCTTCTTAGTTTTCATTTTAACCAGCATAGATTCAGAATAAATAAACACAAAATTAATTTAACTATGAATTAATTGATTTATGGTATTGTTACGGATTTTGTATTTATTTAGCTATTTTTAGTAGAATTGTAATTAAAATTGTTTCATTTGCCCGTGCAATGCAGCGTGTGACGACGTTTAAGAGAAAGAAAGAAAGCTACGTCGAAAATGTAAAAATACGGGAGCACGCGCATTTAATATATAGATATCTCTTAATTGTGTTTGCTATCCAGAAAAACTGAGAAAATACCAGAATGGTCCCGTGAATGATTAAAAAGCTTATAAAAGTTGGAGGAAAACGTCTCAATTCAGTTGTTTTAAGTGAATTGTAGTTGTTTACTTAGTGCTGTTATTGATTGTAGCGAATTCGCGGTCAGATCAAATTAGCTTTCTGTGTACTTTGAATTTGAGTTCTGTTTCTATTTTAGTAGTATAAAATATAACTACTGTGAGATATTGCGATATTGTATGAATATGTCTGATCAAATTTCAGCATTTTATCTTATTTCTTGAGATAAGAATAAATTTTATTAATTTTTCATCGACTTGTGCATTCAGTCCATTACGAATCCATACGCAGGCAACAGTATTATATTCTTTTGCGGATATCTCACGCATTGACATAAGATTTGAAGCGAAATGCACCGTGTCGGTTTCTTGTTTGCTTTTAGTTCGAATCTTTGTCTTATTGTATCCATATTTCATTCGTCTTCGAATTAGTACATTTATCTGTACTTACGATTATTTCAGAAACTTATTATCATTTCTATTTTTAAGGGTTAGGTTAATGTTAGGTTATTCAATTATGGCAAAGCACACGACGGCTATCTGCCTAAAGGGAGGGATGCCTTCGTGGAGGACTTTCTAAGGGAAACTGGCTCGTATACACGTTACACATGGGGAAAACCACGAAAACGCCCATGCAGCCAGCCCGTTCGCGGAATTCGAACCTCGGACCGAACTACCAGTGTTCAGCTTCTTTACCGCTCGGCCGCTGGTGGGCCTCTATTTTTAAGAAAACTATATCGTAGTTTCATTTTCTTTCAGCATAAACTGCTTCATGGATCTTAAATTGCAGGCGAAAAATCTTAAATTCACAAGTATAAAAGAAATTAACTGTGCGTCGCCATAATGGCTACAGAAGTTCTGTTTATATTTTATTGAATATAACTACTTAAATTTTATCTTAGAATTTTATGAACATTTAATATTTCCTATTCGTGTGAATTTAAAATAAAAATATGTTAAGTTTGTCAGAAATAGTATTTTCATTCGAAGGACGACGAGAAATTTTATTTGAAGAGTCCTATAAGTAACTGGAAGCTGCATAGGTGAAGTAACTGCAAGAAATTACTCCCAGCATACGGAAAAAAAGACAAAGTAAAACATGACTTCTCCTTTTCTGAATTGTTCAGCTGCTTATATGATTTAAGAAAATAAAATTTCAATATGAATGAAAAAAATAAATTTTGAAATCTGTCATAGAAAAGCTAAGATAAATGTCCTTGCTAATTCTAAAATAATTGATGTTTTTTTAATGCCCGGACGCTTTATTTAATAGTTATTAGCCTTGGGCCATTGCAAGAGCCGGAAGTGCTGGACATTTTATAATGGTAGCACATAATAGGTAGCCAGCGTTGCCTCCTATTGCAGGAACCTACACTTACAACCATGCCTCCTCTGGGAGGTTTAAGACCGGACCCATCGCTACGTCAGTCAGAATCACTACCAACCATCAACCACTAGAATCAGGATCAACCACCATACTGGCAGTCAGGCTCAATCACCATACTGGCTGGGTGGCAGGTAATTGGTAATAAAAGAGCTTATTTTAAAAAGCACTGTTCATTTTTCCTAATTCTAGGGTAATTAAGGCAAAAAAATGTAGTTTAACGTTTCATTCGACTGGTTTTAAGGTAAACTGATGTAAAAGATTATGTTCAAAAAGAAACTCTTTTTGCTAAAGAAACTTTTCAGCGTTTCAAATCCGGAAGGATAATTATTTGTAGAAAAAGAAATAGTTTAAATGTAGATGTGTGATTGTTGCAATCGACTTTTTGAATTAAAAAAATCGCAAACTATATTTCAAATTCACAGTATTTAATACATTTAAGCCACATGGGACAATCCGTGACGAGTGGTGAACAGAGAGATGGAATAGAAGCCAACATTAAACCGCATTAATAATAAAACCGTGCTTAAAAATATTATCTGCCATTATCGATTGATCAAAAAGTGTTTCGCTATCGATCACATAACATGAACTCTTCATGGCGACTCTCTAAGAGCTACTAACTCGCATTTATGTTACACATGGGAAAATCATTCATGCAGCCATCCCGATCATAGGGATTCTAGCTTTATAAGGTCTTTCTCCCGCTTTCTTATCACGCCTTAGTTGTGTAATGGTCAGCACACTCGACGCGTATTCGAGAGGTCCGAGGTTCGAGTCCCGGCAAGGGCATTGCTCATTTTTCAAGTCCCCTGCTTCGAAATAACTTAATGTCTCTACAGCGGCGCCCGAACTAAAAACGGTGGTGGATGATAATTCTCCACCACCAGGAATTGGCGATTGGGTCACCTAATCCCCAGTTGCCCTTTAAAAGGGGGAGTATATAAGGTATTTCTCCCGCCTTCTTCGCATACCTTCGTAGTGTAATGGCCAGCACACTCGGCGCGTATTCCAGAGGCCCGAGGTTCGAGTCTTGGTGAGGGCATTGTTCATTGTTGACGTCTCCGTATCAAAAAAACTAATGCCTCTACAGTGGAGCCCGAACTAAAAAAGGTGGTGGATGATGATTCTCTACCACCAGGATTTGGCGACTGGGTCCTCTAATCCCCAGTCTCCCTTTAAAAGGGGGAGTAGATAAGTTATTTCTCCCGCTTTCTTAGCATGCCTTCATGGTGTAATGGTCAGCACCGCGTATTCAAGAGGTCCGAGCTTCGAGTCCCGGTGAGGACATTGCTCGTTTCTCAAGTCTCCTGCTTTGAAATAACTTAATGTTTCTACAACCTAGACAGAGTACAAGCATTCAACAACATTACTTTCTAAATCACAGGACATCACAAACCTTAACGAAAAGTGAGAAGCGTAGAACTTAATGTTAGTTCCAAGAATAACTTTCGAAATCAGAAATATCTAGAGTATGGTTTTTTCATTTATTTGAATACGATAAAACTCAAGACGGCATCGTGGAGAACTGCATAAAAAAACTGGCTCACATTTATATTACGCATGACTAAAATCACGAAAACACTCTCGCAGAAAGCCAGTTTGTGGATATTCGAAACAGCTACGGAGACGAATGGGGCGGTTTGCTTAGGGTAGCACATTATGGGGCGCTATTTTTTATGTAAAATATGTAATAGCAGTTAGTCATATGTATCTTTGCGACTGAAAGAAGGATCGGGATTTATTGAATTATAGCAATATAATATAATGTGTAATAGATGTCTTTATTTAGGATCCAAATTCTCCAAGAAAGGATTAAAAACTAGGAGCTGGCTCATATACATGTTGAGAAAGGGGCGCTGAATTCTTCTTAACTCTCAATCACTGGGGAGGTGAATAATCAGGTTTAATTGCCATACTTTGGGCAGAGTATTAAAAAATTTCAGCAGTTAAAAAATTTCATAAGTACACGAGAGGTTTTCTGCGAACTGTGTGCTCGTCGTCCTTCACGATATTCGCCGTGTTTCTCGAGAGAGTTAAGTTAGCAGGTAAAATCAGTAGCCAAGAACGTATGAATAACTGATTGAGATGGAGATTGGAGGCAGACCAATTACTAGCTCAGGGAACTACAAAGCTGAATGGAACTCCCATTGTTGTGTGCAGTTTGTGGAAGCAGTTTCAGAACACTGGATCCGTATCGAGAAGACCTGAAGAAAGTCAATAAAGATTAACAAGAGCGAATGAGGACAGTTATTTGACGCTTTCATCGCGGCGATACATGACGGCTACACATTCATAGCTTTCACATGAGCTGTATGCTGACATTGGAACCCAAATTCCATCCTCTACAGCTGCCCCAAGGCTTCATGAGGTAGGGCTGTATGTCAGAAAACCGGCTTTCTGCGTCCCGCATACGGCAGCACATAAAGCAATGCGTTTAGTATGGTGCATACAACATGCGTCTTGGACCAGGCTTAAGTGGAGTACCGTGCTGTTTACAGATAGATCGAGATTCAGCCTGGACACTAATTCTCTCTGTTCCTATATCTGGAGAGTGCCTGAAACACCATACCATCCCTCCCTCATCAAGAAAAAGAATCATTATTGTGGTCGAGATGTAATCGTTCTGGTAGGTATAACTTTGGATGTCCGCACACCTCTGCATGTGTTTGGCAAATGCTGTCTGATGCTCTGAGGTTTAGAAAGGAGATCTTAGATTCCTATGTTCAATTCGTCAGGGGCGCAGATGATCCTGGATTCCTGTTAATGGATGACAACGTTTGTTCACATAGGGCTCAGCTGGACGACGATTACCTGGAAGGTGAGGATATTCGTTGCATGGATTGTCCAGCCAGATCTCCTGACCTTAACCCTATACAGCATGCCTGGGACGCTCTGCAGAGCATAATTTCGTCTGACCATCTTCCTTAAAGAACCATTCTGAAGATGAAGACTGCCTTGCTAAAGAATTACTCCTTAACTGCCTCCCTTTCATTACACCTTCACGCTGCATGACCTGTCTGGCTGTGAGAAGGGACCATGCTCTATATTAGACTCGTTTTCATTTCGATATCACAACCTGGATTTGGACACCTCGCACGACGAGCTTTACTGATAAATCGTGCGTACCTAAAATGCATTTTGTATAGTGCATCTCTTTCTTTGTTTCAAATGCATATGCATAGCGTTAATGCAATTATATGTGAAATTGTATTTTTTTATGTAATGTAACATGAAAATTCTAGGAACAAAATTATGCCGAAAAAGTAAAAATACAGGGACAACGTCCATTTAACATTGAGTAAATGGGTATCTCGGTAATTTGGCGAGAAATTTGACCAAATTTGGCGGCATTTTGTTCCGGTCTTTGCATCACAGTAACAGGCATAGTAATTGATGTGCTGTGTAACTGTAACCGTATTTGGCAGTCATATGCCTTCTAGTAATTCCTAGAAGCAGAAAGTACAAGAAATATCTCGGCGGTCGAGTGAAAACAATGTAAAGCCGGAGAGAGCATCTGCCATCAATTGTTGTTATTGTAGTTGTTACCTCAGAGCGAAATTGGAGAGCTTTGCCTTTTAAATGGGCTTTGCATTCTGTTGTATTCAACGTTCTTAGTAGTTTGAATTGTAACTACTGATTGTATTATGTGATATTATAAAAAGTTCTACGACTATTTTTGTGGAAAGTTCCAGATCTTTGAAGTATTTCTTTTGACAAAATAAACCTGCCATCGGAGCTGTGGGCATTCAATCTATTACGAAAACGTACGCACGTAACAATACCAAATTTCATTAAAATCTGTCCATTAGTTTTGATATAATGTGCAAGTTCTCTTAATTTTGCGCACAAGTGTATTTTAAACGATGTGTGTTGTTACATAACAACGGCGGCTAAATACTTGGAGTTGGAGGCAGGTTCGACGAACGGGCTGGTTGCATGGTTAGCTTTTGTGATTTTCACTATGCGTAAAGTTAATACCAGCAGATTTCCCTCAGAAAGTCCTCCACAAAGGCATCCCTGCGGTTTAGACAAATGGTCCTTGTACGCTTTGTAGTATCCAAATTAGCATTGTCACCAGTTTACGTTGCAGAAGCGAAAGAAACTTCTGTAAACTTAGTATAATAAATGGCTATATAAAGCCTTCACTTGGCCTACAAAAACTTTCGACTTTCGATATTCACTCTATAAAACATGAACTATATAATCAAATAATTTTTGAAAAAAATGATAATTTTGCTTCTATAAATGTAAAATTAAACTATAACGCCCTGTCTTGAAAATAAGTGTGTAGTATCTGTCTTTATTAATTGCACTACAATTTCTAGTTTTCGAAGTGATTTATTACAGATAAATTATCGAAAAAGTACTTTCTGACTTTTTTCTTGGACACAAAGCACACTTTATGTACCATTTTTTCCTTGGATGTAAAGAACTGTGATTAAAAGTGCTGCAGAAATTATGGTTAGCTAAAACAGTTAATGAACACAATTATATTGCGGTTTTTGCATTTTTGTTACTGTTAGCTAAAATATTTACCAAATACAGAAATGTGCAGATATACTTGATTTACGCTTTATAAGGGCACGAATTTTTCTTGCCTCGGAGGATTACCTAAGCACGGCTGTGGTGAATCTAGTAATTTATTTTAAGAATTGTAAATGCTCATGCTTACAGAAAGGTACTCAATGCCTAAATATTCCATTTTGTCTACTTAAATTCTTTTTAATCTCATAGATATCATTACTTCATTTAATATATTTTTCAGTAATCTATACATTCATTTAACTTAAATACGACTCCTTTATCATTATTAAAATTTAATATTCTGTTCGCCTGTTGTCGAATATATGTCCACCTTCTTCAGCTTTCGAAACACGTTCCCTTTTAGCTCCATTACCTCATTATTTTCTAAATTCACTAAAGTTAAAGCAGAACTAAGTTAAAAACTTTGAAGTTCTATTTTGTTTCAATTTCTAATATATAAAATAATCTCCTGGTTGTTTAAAAATTCAGCATTCTGCTACAAATCTGGACACTGAAAGTTTACTTATAAAAATAGCGCGCTATAACATAATCCTTCAACTTGAGGTTTCAAACAATATTTTGTGTTCGAAAAACGCCTTGCCGTTGTTAGGAGGAAAAATCTCTTATGGCGCCATCTATTGATGACTTAGGTTAATAACATAAACATAACTTTTCCGTTAGATGAATGCGTTTTCCGGAAAGTGTTTCGTCTTCCGTGTGTAAATAAACGTAAACTGAACCTAGAAAGAATTTAGTTTCCACAGAAAATACTTAAGGAAAACATTTTTTTTTTCATCTCTCCTTGAAATTCGCATCGCGCACAAACCGTTTAAACAATAAGAATGTTTTCGAAATATATAAGCATAATCTTCATTAATTTATTTCAATTAACATGCATATTTTGTAAACCCAGATGCTTTAAATCTTTCATTTTTTATTTAAGAAGATGTATTACTGAAGATAAAGAAGAGGTTAAAAAATATGTCTCATAACGTATACGTAATTTTAATTCTCAGCATTTTTTTCCTACTCATAGCCGAAATATTAGGATCGAAAATACATTAGAAACCATGCATCACCTTTTTCTCCAATTCTGTTAAAAAAACATTTTTGTATTTAGTTTTTAATTAAGAAATAAAATTTCAATTGAATCTTTAACTCAAACATTATGCAGCTAATAAGACGGCTAAAATATATTTTAAAAAGTTAGAGGATAATAAGTGGATTTTAAAAAGGAAAAGAAGCAGAAACTTATTTAAAAAATGCCTTTCAACAACATTTCATCATCTGTAAGTTCTATGCAAAATTTAATGATATGATTATTTCAATATTTTTGAATTCATTTATTCAGGTCTCAATGTCATATCAGTTATTCAGGTCCAGTTATCCGAGTCTCGTCGATAAGAAGTTTACTGAAACTGAATAGTGAAAAAACCATAGCTTATCTGCAGACTATCTGCGATCGACTTCCATCTGAAGGCAGAGACAGTTGGTGTTCTCCATAGCTGAATAAGTAAGAACATACTTCCGCATGACGGTGGAAATCTTAGGCATAAATCCTAACCAAACCCTCAAGTTATTTTCATTTGCTGTTTAGTAAAATGCCCTTTTTTTCTTTTTTAGACCAAAGGGGCAATTTGTCCAGAAGGACTATTAATTTCGTTTTGGCATTCTGCGTTGATTCACTAAAAGCGTTGCTTCACTTTTCAGATTGTTGCCACCAAATATTATCACCTTGTATTATATTTAAAGAAATTAAGTAATGAATAATCTGCATAAATGTATGTATGTGTGTTTCTCGCAGTGTGATAAAATAACAGTACCTAGAGCCATCAAATTTTAAATATTGAACGTTTTCACCCAAATATGGGCATCTGGAAGCACAGATTTGAAATTTGGAATTTGTTTTATTATCGATTTCATATTTTTTAAAACCTTAACGAATTTTTTATTAAGAAACTCAACGATTTGAAATCGAACAATGGCAACACTGTTCAATGGCAACACTAAAAAAAAAAAAAAAAAAAAACAGCATTTTTATCTCCATCGCGCAAGACTGTGTATCGAAAATTCTTAAAATATGTTCATTTTAAATAATTTTACGATATTGCAGTTGAATTGAATTTTGTGGCTTAAGTGTGAAGAACATGATATTTTATAAATAAAGGTAACACAGAATACGTTAAGAAAACTCCCCTTTGGGAGTAATGTAAACTATGAAAGCTTTTAGACATTTTTGGGGGGGGAGGAATGCAAAACTTACACCTGTCAGGATAGCTCATTCTAATATGAGTATATTAGCGTCTAGGTAAGTTGTAGAGTCATTGGATTATTTCGAAGCAGGAGACGTGAAAAATTAGCAACGCCTTCGCACGGACCTTTCGGTTACGCGTCGAGCGTGCTGACCACTACAACTACACCCCGAAGGCATGTGAAGAAGGCGGGAGAAATACCTTATAGAGTTAGTATTATTATCAGAGCTACGGTACTTTCACTCGACATATTCAGACTGCGTTTCAAGGCTGATAAGACTTTTTATATTTGTTTACTCCGTGTTGGAGAACGTGTTTGATTTCTTGAAGTAGCAGCAAAGCGTCAGTATTTCTAGGTGCTTTTAAATCTATATAAGCAACATAAGTCAATCATTCAAGACGAATAGCTTACTGTATTGTTGTTGTGTAATTGTGCCCCCTATTCTTTTTTTATGTTTTGGTTTCTTGACATCTCTCTTGAGAAGTTACAATTTACATCCACGCCGTTCCCCATTAAAGATAAATATCGTTTAAAAGATTAAAATCTTCGACAAATTATGATATTTTTCCAAATTCCTATATTTTAATGTTCTTATATTCAATTATCATAATAGGAATTCAAAAATAAATAAATAAATAAATAAAAAAGGCCGGAATTTTTGCGGATTTGTTTCTTTAGTTGCACATTAAAGCAATGAGTTAATTTTTAACAAATTTTCTTAAAAGCCAATTTTTTTTTTAGTTTGCAGTGATCACAATCTCTTACAGCATCAAAAAATTATTTCTTTTAATGTATATCCTGCCCGAACTGGCTGCTAATTAAATAAAATTTAAAATGCATATTGCGTTAAATGTATGTTCGTTTCCTTAATATTGTATTGTTTGAGAAAAAGATATTTTATCCGAAATTGCAAAAACTCCCAAAATATTAAAACATCGTATTTCTGGGATAAACATAAATTATTACCATGTAAACAAAAACGCCCGATTCTGCATCAACTAAACTAAAATATTTCATATTTCTCTATTCTCTCTATTTAGAAAGAATATTTTATAAGTGAGATTTGAAAACTATTATTCAAAAGTTCTGTTGCGTTTTACTAATACATTAGACTCCCTCTTAATCGGCCTAAATGGGACTAGTTTTAAACCGGTTAAGCAAAATTTCGGTAGTAGCCGAGAATGAAAAAAAAAATAATAATTTAATTGACGGTAATGCACTTTTTTATAGGTAAAGTACACATTTATTCAATGCGTCAATTTATTACAAAAATTTTACATACCATTAGTAGGAATGTTAAAAAAGGCAGTCGTTTCCTTCTGCTGAAAGCTGGAAATTCGGCGACTCGCTGAATAATTTTGCCTTTTATTAAAAACATCACATCAATGGAGGAAGCCGATGTCTGTTGCTCCTCACAGCATAAATCCATTTTCAATGCTTTTTCTCCATCACTATGTGATACTGGAGAGACATTAGGTACTTTTTTAAAGCAGGAAAGGTGAAAAATTAGCAATGCTCTCGCCGGGACTCGAACCTCGGACCTCTCGAATACGCGCCGAGTGTGCTGGGCATTACACCACAAAGGCATGCTAAGAAGGTGGGAGAAATACCGTATAATATGACGGAGGTTGTTAAGAGGAGTATGCAATACCGTTAATGCACAAAGTGTTTTTTTATAAAGTTTATTTATTTTTTATCTCGCTTTCGTGTGTTCGCCTGCATGCCTTCGTGGTGTAATTGGAAGCATACTCGAGAGGACCAGGATTCTAGTCTTGGCCAGGGCATTGCACATTTTTCACTCCTGTTGCTTAAAAAAATCAGTGACTCTTCAACAGTACGAAGGAACCGCATAATTAACGTATCTACAGCAGAGCTGCTATCTCAAAAGCTCTTGCTTCCCAAATAAATACAAAATAGAGAATAGCGGCGCTAGCAATATGGAACATCGTATGCCGCTCAATAGAAAAAAGTTTTGCTTTCAAATGAGTCAACGTTTACATTCTTTTCCACCTCAGAACGAGTTCACGTGCAAAGAACACCAACAGAAAGTTATCAGTGAGACCGTCTGCTTCTCAAAGTAAAATATGGTAGTTCTGTTATACTTTGTAAATTTATATCGTAGTTTCCAACACGTCCAACTATTGGCTTAGAATAAATACCATTAACTAAGTAGAGACTAAAGCGATCATGTCCATTCAATGACGCAGACACTGTTTCCAATGAGTACCTACATCTTTCAAGATAGTAACTTATTCACCGAAGTTAAATCGTTCACTCATTGTTTGAAAACTATGAAAATGAAATGATCCATCTTCCCTTGCCTGCACAATCATGAGACATAAATAATATCAAACATTGTGGTTTGTTCTGGGAAAATACAGTAAGATACCTTTTTTCCTCTCCCAGCATCTTTAAAAGATGTGGATCATTTCTGATTGAAGAATGGCATAAAATACCTATTATTTCCATTCAGAACTAGTATGCTGTCATTGCAAAAAAAGATTTGAAAAAATCTGGATGCCAAAAATATACCATATTATTGCTCCCATACCATATCAACAATTTTTCATGATTATAACTATTTCTATTATTTTAGATAACGGCTGTATCATAATTGTACAAGAGCTATTAGCCAGTAATTTTTTAAAGAATTTGTAATAAAATTCGGCTTTTCCCAAAGTACGATTAGATTTAACAGATTATGGCGAAGCACACGAAGACTAGTTATTTAAAAGCAAGGAGTCCTTCGTGCAGGGCTTTTTAAGAGAAATTTTTTCAGATTCATGCCACAGTTAGGAGAGCCATGAAAGTGCTCATGTAGCCAGCTCGTTTTTCGAACTACTACTGTTAAGCAG
>KK122070.1:100434-117305 GCA_000611955.2 Stegodyphus mimosarum | reverse complement strand
CTTCTAAATAAAAACTCTACTCTAATGAGCAATTTTACATTCCATATTTCATAATATATATATATATATGTATTAAATGTAAAATATGAATCTCTTCAGTATTATTGTGAATGGTTTTGCTTCAATAATATTATAACTTTTTTATTAAAAATATTAATTTCGAAATCTTATTTTTTGTTTATTTCATTAGAGCGTCAGAATTTTTTAAAGCCGCACACTGAAAAGGCTTCCTGACAGTTTCCATTCTGTGCTTCTGACAAATAAATAATAATTTGTAAGTATTAGCAGTAAATGTTCAAATAGAATAAAATCCATGTATCTTTTACCTATAGATGGGACAATTTATTAAAATTTAAGAATTTTATTTTTCTACTTTTTATATATGTCTTTAATTTTATATAGATGCAGAAAGGATTTAAAGTAATATGCTGTTTTTAAAATGAAAAAAAACTAATACCAAGTACCAAGATACCAAGTATACTAATAACACTGTTGGAAAAAAAGGCTACAGCTTGGAAATTCAATTTCCGATTCTTAGTGCTCTGTATTTACTCAAGTGTTGTTATTTTTTATAAAGTTCTCTTTTAGCCTAGAGCTAACTCCACTGTTCTTTTGTAAAGAATTCCCAGTGCATCGAACAGTCTTCAGAATATCTTATATTTCTTTCTCTTCCTCAAACGAAATAACAAAGTTTTTTGGGAACAAAATAAATAAGAAAACTTAATATAAGCTTATTGCATAAGAATAAAAATTTAATATTGTAAAATTCTATCATAAAATTATTTACAGTATCTTAATGTGAAGTCCGAACACCTGAAACTTGTGGAACGAAAATAAAAAATTTGCAGTTTTCGTATACATCGAGGTGCAGAGTTATGAAACCATGCATCATTTATTTATTATTTATGTATTTGATATTTTCATTTTTAAATAGAAACAGATTGACGTGAATTCCGTGAATAAAATCTTGCCAAATTAAACGCTTTTTCCTACATTTAAAAAAATATATTACTTAAGTACGAAGCGTCAAACATTAAAAGACAGCTAATTACTCGCTCAGATGATATTATCTCAATGATGTTATAATGATAATAGTATCTCAATGATGTTAATTAACAACGATTTACCTACATTTCAGTTTTTAATCGTAGGACACCCGTCTCGATAGTAATTTCGCCTCGTGTGTCCCCATATTCACACATTATGCGGACATTTGAAGTACACATGCACACTTGTGGACTTTTTAGCCGAAAATTCCGGCTGTGCAACTGTGCGCTCATCATGAAGTTACACTAATCGTACCGCTCTGATAACCTCTCGACTGCATACTTTGAAACAGCGTTGCACTGCACAACACAGTTTATACAAAATTTACCATAAGCAACCAGATGGAAGGCCGCGTGTTACATTATTATCTCTCGTATTATAGAAGGGGGCTCGAGCATAGACTGGGATGTTTATTAGGACATGTGATCATATGTATTGCTCCTCGTTTTTTTAAACCTGGGAACTATACTAATTATGATAGTCTAAGTAAGATAAGAATAGTTAAAGAATTAGCATTAATACGACACTCGATATAGCAACTCTAGCCGACGGAATGAACAAACCTATGACCCGATTCATTTTCTATTAACCTAATATAATATATAATTTATATAATAATAATAATTTATTAACTAAGTGATAAAAGGTATATTATCTCTCAATATAAAGTTAATAGAAGTATCTGAATGAAGTAATCTAAAAACACTGAAAATTGAATCCCGTAAAATGTTTTAAAAAAAAGAAATTTGAATTTGAAACCCCTTGAAAATTTAACCGATTTCCTATCAATGACAAGAATTACTTAGTGAATATTTTTCATGATTGATTCATTAATTATCAATTATAAAGTTTCCATTTCTATTTTTCAAGATTCAAATTCAAGTTTCTTTGTTTTTTAAAAAAATCTTCGGGATTCAATTTTCAATGTTTCTAGATTACTTCATTCAGATACTTCTACTAACTTTTATAGTGGGAGATAATATACTCTTTATTACTTTTAAGATTTCACTTTTCACAGTTTTAATAGCAGCGGCTGTGATAGCTACTTTATTCGATTTTTCTCTACTTTGTTGTTTCAAGGGACTATGAATCTGAAATGTATTATTTACTTTTTTGATTTTATGCTCGCGCAATCGAACTTTATAGCAGCGAGTTCCAATATGAGGAAATTCCAGCTCTGTGAGAAACCCTAGATGATTTTGATATAGAAGAACTTTTCATTCAATTACTCGCTTTTATATCAGGGTCCAATATTATATTTTTTCATATAGTAAAATATTATATTTATATTATATATATATTTTTCAAATTTTTGTAACTTTACAATTTTGTGATGATAAACTATGTGATAAATGAAATATGCGCTGACTGTCAAGTTCCATTGCCAAGAGTTTTCAAGCTCAATATGCACTAATGCAGCGAAAACATCAATCATAAAATACAGCAGCAAATGTACATTTAAGAATCTAAATGTTTCAGGTAGGTATATGATAAATAAGAAAGCAAAATCAGAAACTCCAGTTTTAAGAGTCATGTTAAAATTAACCCTAACTGAAGCTGTGATTATTATTAATTGGTATTTTTACTTTCATTACAAAGGAATAATCAGACTTTTGCATTTAGAAAGTTTTAAATGTACAGTTTTATATAAAAGTAAACTGTTTCTAGTATTAAGTGCATTGAAATCTCTCATGGACCGCCTCTGTAAGAATACCACTTCCGAATGGTGACCAGAATTTCTGAAAATATACACAAATAACGATACGAATATCATCAACAGCCATATTCTACAATGTGGTTATCTCTACACAAGAACAAAAATCGTTTGAAATTGTACGCTTTGAAAATTTTCATGAAATATTACTAAAACAGAAATGAGAGATGAATTGCGTTTAATATTAATTATCATTTATTTGAAACTAGAACGTTAATAGATATATGCTGTTATGTAATTTAGCTATTATTTCTCCTTAGTACACCTTTTTTTTTAATATAGAATTTTATAAGTTATTCAGAGTTAGGAAAGATGAATAACAATTATCAAGAAAAGAATAGTTATCATCAACCAAGTTAGTTCAACCAAATTTTCAGAAACCTTTCTATGATTTCTAAGGATTTTAAAGAAGTCATCATTAGTTCCTTTTACTTTTATTCCATTTAAATTTTTCTGCCAATTGTCTCGTGCAAAGTAACTTTTGAGACTGAGGATACTTTTCACTTTAGTAAATAAACAAAGCTGTAAGTGCAAATTATTTCTTTCATGCATAACTTCTTTTGCTATTAGGTAGGAAAAGAGACAGCATTATTTTTAAAACTACTTCGAAACAAACATTTTAAACCATAAAAGATAAAAAAAAGACTGTTTTTTTATTTACCTAAAATACAGAACTTTGATGCACACTATAAGGTATTTCTCCTGCCTTCTTCGCATGCCTTCGTGGTGTAGAGGTCAGCACGTTCGGCGCGTAACCGAGAGGTCCGTGGTTCGATTCCCGGCGAAGGCGTTGCTCATTTTTCATATCTCCTGCTTCAAAAAAAAATACCTAATGTCTCTACACTGGCACCCGAACTAAAAAGGTGGTAGATGATGATTCTCCACTACAGGGATTTGGCGATTGGGTCCCCAAAACCTCAGTCGGCCTTTAAAAGGGGGAGTATATAACGTATTTCCCACGCCTTCTTCGCATAACTTCGTGGTGTAGTGGTCAGCACGCTCGGCGTGTAACCGAGAGGTCCGTGGTTCGATTCCCGGCGAAGGTGTTGCTCATTTTTCATCTCTCCTGCTTCCAAAAAACACCTAATTTGTCTACATTACAATGCAAGGTTTGATGACTTTCGCTACTGTAAATTGTGGCCGAACTTTTGACAGGCACAAAGCGACTTAACGCAATGTCTAAGAAGGCAACAGAAACTTGGGTGTATAAGACTCTTTGTTTTAAACTAAAATAGATAAACAGAAACCACGCCTGGTGCTTACAAATCAAGCCAACATTTATGCCTAGAATTCAAAGCAGAAATTCAAAAATAAAGCTAAATTTAAATACTAGTGGACAAAGGCTACACAGAGTAATTTATCGCAAAGCTGGCTCGACTTCACCGGAGTGCATTTAACTATCGGCGAGTAAAATGCAAAGCCGAAGAGAGGAACTCCTATCTTAGAATAGCAGGCTTAGTAACGTGGCCTTCCAGGGGCGAAACACGCTCTGTGTAAACAGTCTCAAGCCCTCACGTAATACGCGCGAACTAATTTGAATTCTGGTGGGAAAACGGAAAGCGAGAAGTGACAATAAAGTTTCCAAACATAAAATTACTGGTTAAACTAATTAAAGAAACCTTAAAACTATTTGATTCAATTGTTAAAAGATATTTGATTCATTTGGTCAGAGCTTTTATCATTCAACTATTAAAGAAATTTTAATTAATATGTTTGAAACTTTGTTCAGTTATGATGTTTGTGAAAGCATTTTTATCGTGGTTTGTTTACCTGTGCAAAATATACTTGTTGAAATTCAAATAAAAGTAATAATACACGCAATTAAACTCAAACTTAATATAACGAAAAGAAAGGCAATAACTTTCCATTTAAATTAAAAATATTTCTGAGAAGGTACGAAGAAACGATGCAGTATGATATTTGTTGACCCCCCAAGAGGGTCAACAAAACAACGTTAACTTACCGCACAGTATGTACATGTTCCTCGATGATTTACGTGATGCACTTCTTTATACAATTTCATGAACAGGAAAGTGTGCTCTTATTGAAATGAATACATGCATTCCTGAGAAAGTTTAACCTGTTTCATTTACATGTTTAACTACATTTGATTCAATGCAATTGCTTGACTACACTTTTTTACTATTTATTAATACTGTTGTTACCTTGTTTTAATTGTTTCGCCGTCCATTTACACACAATCACTTTTCCTGTTCGTCTGTTTTTATTTACATCTTCAAGAAACTTATACCCATGTACATATAGAATATGAATAGGTTCACGTAAAGCATACTTCATAAATGCATTTATGTGTGTGCCTATATCCATAGGATTAAAGGAGCTTATCTGCACGTTTACGGTAGCTGTAGCTTTTATTTATTTTTTAATTTATTTTTCTATGGACGCAGAGAGAAATAAGAGAACGCTTTAAAATGGTAGACAGAGTCCTGAAGTGCACGCAAGCTATAACATCCAATTTACAAAAGTAGCCCAGCGAATTGATTACAAAATTCCGATCTTAACATCCCCACCTCCAAGGACTGATCTTAAAAACGCGCCTGTATGTGAGAGGCATAAAAAGTAAGTTTCCCGCGTTTAACGATCGCTCTTCTTTTCCCATCAAAAGCCTACGAGAGCCGTGGCTGCCATTTCAGGGGCTGTCACGTCCCGAGTGTCATGGCAACACGCGCTCATTCGACCAGAGTCGTCCCGCTCCAGTAAAAGTAGTAAGCGTGTTAATCATACAGCCTTTTTGTGCGTTATAATCAAGAGAAAAGCCCGCAGAGAGTCCATCGAAAGTAAAAGATATGATAGAAACACGGTGAAATTAATTACTGCAATGTAGTTTTTGAAAACCAATTACGATGCCGGACAGCGAGGGACTATAGTCCCTTGAGTTCATCATCATAATATGACCTACCCTATCTACTATCCACGCATGGTTAACAATGGCTACTCCACACTCTACCTGGAAATGGCCACTGCGTGGGTTACCCGATGACATGTTCAATGACGGAAGCTACTTGCCAGATAAATGCCTAGAGTACTGTTTTTCCCAGTTGTCTTTGCTATTAACGTGAACGGCAAGAGTGGAAGAATCATCATACTTGTGCTAGTATTTGTTTTAAATGTCACTTAAGCACTTGGCAAATGAATTAATAGGGGTATTGTTGAGAATTAAAAAGACACCTATTTCAGATCGCCTCATATAGCTTCAACTTTATTTCAAGTTTCTCTCAGTAAAATGAAATAAAATTAGGATTTGGAGATACAGGTATACACGATAGCAATAGTAATATTCTTATTCAAATTTTATATGACTTTTATCGATTACCTTTCATTCGAAAGCTTCAGTTTTTAATTTTTATAGGACTAATATTCTCTTGTTTTAAGATATACATATATTTTAATTTAATTTCTGTCTCTTGGTGTTTTAAATTGCAAAGCTCTTTATCCGATAGTTTCATTTATACGTCAGAAATGAATATCCACTGAAAAACGTGAGCTAAGCCGGAAACAGGCTTTAATATGTAAAGAATATACGACACTGCGAGATACGAATTGTAAAATGCATCCCAGAAATTTTATATTTTAACTTGCTAATTGCTTCTGTTGCTTAGTTGTTGTATGGTATTGCATATCAGCATATATGAATAAATAGTTATCCAAGATACAGTGATAAAATTAAACAACGTAAATTAGTTTATAAGATATTTCTCCTGCCTTCTTGGCATGCCTTCGTGGCGTAGTGGCACACTCGATGCGTATTCGAGAGGACCGTGGTTTCAGTCCCGGCTAGGGCATTGTTCATTTTTCCTCTTTCCTGCTTCGAAATAACCTAATGACTCTACAATGATGCCCGAAATAAAAAAAGGTGGTGGATGATGATTGTCCACCGCCAGAATTTGGCGATTGGATTCCCTGATCCCCAGTCGTCCTTTAAAAGGGGAGTATATAAGGTATTTCTCTCGCCTTCTTGACATGCCTGCAGGGTGTAGTGGTCAGCACAATCCACGCGTATTCGACAGGTCCGTGGTTCAAGTCCCGGAAAGGGCGTTGCTCGTTTTTCAAGTCTCTTGCTTCAAAAATAACCTAATGACTCTACAAATTAATTTTTTTTATTTAGAAGCAGAAATAAGTATTTTTTGAAGTACGAAGTAGTGTATTACCCCATTCCAGTTTTGAAATGCACCTTTGAATATATTTTTAAGGAATTTTTCTCTATCTATGGCTACAATTCGAAATTTATCTGAAGATACACAAATCAAGTAACTTCCAAGACATACTGAGTTTTCAGCAAGTTCACTTATTCTTTCTTTAAAACCGTATTGTTTACTGATTATATACAAATCTCTTCAATGACTTTGCTCTATTAAATCCATAGATAGAGAGACATTAGGTTGCTTTCGGAGCAGGAAACATGAAAAAGTAAGCAATGCCGTCTGCGGGATTCGAACTCCAGATTTCACGGTTGCCATCCGAACGTGCTTTCAATTACACCACGAAAGCCCGCTGTAAAGAAGACACGTTCTCCTCCATGTTAAGGGCGACAGGGAAAGATAGGTAGCCCATTGATAAATCCAGGTGCTAACGAATTATCGTCCAAAACCTTTTAGTTCGGGCGTCACGTGTGGAATCTTTTAAAAGATTTTCGAAAGCGGGGAAAATCGAAGAATAAACGTTGCCCTCGAGAAGATTCGAACTCTGGACTTCTCGATTGTCAAGCGAACGTTTTTCTAATTACATCACTAACGCAAACGGTAAGGAAGTAAAAATTACTTAAAAGGTTTTTCTAAGATCACCGAAAGAGTAATAGCTTAGTCTGTGTCGGTTACAATTAGGGAGTGACTAATGAAGAACATCATCCATTTTGTATATTTTAGATATTTTTTTTATTTTAGCTGTTACATCTATAAGATCTGAGTAGGATTTATAGTAAAAATTTAGAGGAGTTATTCATATAATTCTATAAAAAGATTCACACATGGTGAATTTGATGGCAGACTCACCATGTACCCCACATTTCTACTCATGAGTGGATTTGATCTGTCGTGCAGCTTACAGTCATGAGAGGAACCGTGTTCCAAGGGATCCTCAAGTCAATTCACTTTTTGAAAGTAGTAAACATACCCTACGTCTTAAGATGAGCTGTCTCAGAAATACAATTTGTAAAGACATTAGGTATTTTTGAAAGCAGAAGTGAGAAATGAGCAATGCTGTCGCCGGAACTCAAACCACGGACCTTTCGAATACGCGCCGAGCATGCTGACCACTACATCACGGAGGTATGCTAAGAAAGCGGGAGAAATACCTTATAAAGTAAATGGGACCCTTCACTTCAAAAGTCTTATACTGACGTTTTACTACTTAAAAACTGTAGTACTGTCACAAATTGTAGAATTCACTATATAAGCAGCTTTCAAGTTTCGCTTGAAATTATTTCAGCATTTTTCGAATTTATTTAATTAGCATGCAACGTAAGCATAGATCCCTGTGGTTTTTGTTGCATCACCGACTGCGAAACGACTGAGAAAAATGTATGTCTGAAAACATATAATGCTTTTTATTTAAAATTCCAGACTGCAGAGTTTTTTAGAACTTCTAAGAGTAAGAATAATAAATCAGAAATACATAAGATATTTTCCAAACGTTCGGGATATAAATATATAATGTAAAATAAATAAATGATTATAGTGATAAGTAATTTAAATATTTTCGGGAGAAAAGGACTGTGATGATAATTACTAGCTAAAATTGGCAGATTCTGACGAAACAGAAATCTTCCAGAATCTAATTCCTCACGTTTTCCAGTAGTTTTAATTTATGGACTCATATCAGTATCTCTAATATTAGCCAAACTAAAGTTAAAATAGGTTTAAAAGACGAAGAATTTAATTTTCATTTCTTTGTTTTTGTTAGAGACGACACGCAAGTTTATTTAAATCGGAATAATAATTATTCGATTTTCATTTAAAAATTGCTAACTCTAACTTTAGATCTGTTGTTACTGAACATAAATCTTTATCTGTAACTCAAGCTATTTGTCACCGATACAAAAACGTTCTTTTCTAAAATCTGAAAAACAAAATTTCTTGCCATTTAACTCCACCCATTCAAACAATCTACCTACGATAAATAATATCCAATAATTAATATTTCTAAGCGGTTTTCAAATTAATATCATGGATTAAATTAAATGCATACACTGGTAGTTTCGCGAATCTCTTAAATGAAGGTCCATGCTGTCCAGTCCTTCAGTATGCTTCAGCTTCTTAAATCGCTAAAGTGAAAACTGTTATTTGAACATCTCATGTCCTTCCAATTCATTTTTAAAAATCTTTAATCATTATCGACATTTTTAAGCGTTGAAGAACGATTTGTGCTTTTTCCTTAAGTTCACAGATTTAATTTTCTATTCCTGTCATTGATTCTAGTGAGACTTGTTAGTAGGTTCTAGTACAAAAAGCTTTAATTGTTTTGAAATCAGGGTCTCAGAATTCTATTCTCTTACACTAAAATTACAAAATTAATCTTGTCTTACGTATGTTTCTTCAAATAAGACTCACTTATTTTTCCAAAATAATAACTTTGCCAAACTTAAACGATTAACTAAGTGAAACTTGTTACTTACTGTATAAGTATTAGCAAGTAAACTAGTACTTATTAATACTTGTTAATGGTACATTATTTCGAAAGCAAATTGCTTTAAAAACTGTTCTTTATTATTATTTTGTATTCGTTAATTTGTTGATAACTTTCCTACAAACACTTTATGAATTTAATTCACATCGCCATTCAATACAATTGTGAACCTAATTCTCCCTCTTTTTCTTTTTTGGCATCATAATATTATGCAACAAATTTAACATTAGAATTTCGAGGAAATTTTTTAAATGTTATTTTCCTATCCATCCAGAATCCTTTCATTCTATAGATCACGCATTTCAGTTCGAGCTCGTCATCACCATGATTTGGCCTACTGAGTCAAGTTTTCTCCTACCTTTTAAAAGGAAAAGAAGATAAGGAATTAAAAGAATTTCTCTCGTGTGTCTTGTGATGTAGTAGTTAACATATCTAGCAGACAGAGGAAGATTTTGAGTTCAGATGGTGGCAAGAACATGATTTAATTTTCAAGGTTCCCTTGAGCAAAAAACTCCTTATAAAACTGCTTACTCTATTGTTTTTCATATATTCAATGCTCCCTTTTCATTAAATCCTCTTACTGAAAACCTCAATTTTAGCTGCTGTTACTAGCTCGGGTTTACTCCTGTTATTAAAACTTTAAAAAACTCTTTGCCATTACCAACAATATTCTCCTATTGAAATCAATTTTAATAACCTATTTGCTATGTCCTTTTTCACATATGTTATTTACGAAGTTGTCCAATATTTCAATGACTTAATTCACAAGTTATTTTCCCTTTTTATTGGTAAAATTCGCTTACACTTAAAGACAACAAATATATGTGTTTCAGTCTTGCACTTTATAAATTGGAGTATCGCAGAAACATGGAAGTAGTGTCATAATTGATCATTCTGCTTCACACTGTAGAGTCATTAAGTTATTTTGAAATTAGGAAATGTGAAAAATGAGCAATGCCCTCGCCGGGACTCGAACCACAAACCTCTCGATACGCTCAGAGCGTGCTCCCCACTACACCACAAAGGCATGCTAGGAAGGCTCGAGAAATACCTTATATACTCCCCCTTTTAAAGAGCGACTGGTGATTAGGGGACCCAATTGCCAAATCGTGAAGAATCATCATCCACCACCTTTTTAGTTCGGGCTCCACTGTAGAGACACTGGGTATTTTTTGAGAGAAGGAGAGATGAAAAATTGAGCAATGTCTTAGCCGGGACTCGAAACACGGACCTCTCAAATATGCGCCGAGTGTGCTAACCACTACACCACGAAGGCAGGCTAAGAAAGCGGGAGAAATACCTTATAACATATGCTCTTCTGAAACACAACTAAATCTCCCGAAAAATTAATTGCAGTAGCAGAATCTATAATATATAGTTTCTGTTCGTGAACAGGGGGTCTTATATTAGCAGTTGCCTAGATAGTAATGGTTTCAAACAGATAAAATTTAATATTTTGAAACTTAGCCAACTGTAATGAGAGGAAGTGAAAGATAATATCAAATACAACAATTCATTGCCGACTTCGTAAGGCTTTGAAGGCAAGCAGCTATGTTTCCCTAATTCAATGGAGCATTACAGAATATTATTCCATTAATTTTGGCGAACTTTGAACTTTCCCGACACTGAACTACTTTCTCGGAGTGATTTCGTGGAGCTGATTTCAACAGCATTTCGTTGGATCATATTAAATGGATAAAAATAGCAACACATTTCTGTCAATTAAATTAGACTTTATTCAGGTATCTCATGCATAATGAACTATGATGGCTACATCAATGAAATTCAGAAAAAAAAATTCGGCTATTGCCAAGTGATTCTTTGATCAGTAGTTAAGAGAAAATGTGTGGAAAATTAAGGCTTATTTTAGAGTCCTAGTTATGTAGATTTAACTCAAAGTCGTTCAGATAAGACTATAGCGTTTTATCGCTCCGTCCGAAATATTAAGTCCTAAGAAGTTTGTAAATCTTTTTATTAAATCTGCAAATGAACCGAAAGCACAACTTGTGCGTAAAATAAACTCCGCCACTTGTGGTTATTTAAAATAACAAAGTTGAAATCTCAAATCAAAGGAATTCAAGTCAAAAGTAGCCTATTTAAACTGCCTCAGTATTTTATGGCGCGTTTTAAACGTCGGTTATCAAAATGGCCTGAATATTCACTGATAGGGCTGGTCGATAGAACATAAACTGGAGGCGATGCTGCCGAAAACTCTATGTATAAATTTTCAAAATCCTGGACTTAAATGCTTTACTATCTAATTTGCATCCTGGTGAGAACTACAGAAACACAAAGTTATAGTAAAAGTTTTAAACCATAAAAATTGCTCAATTACCATAAAATACTCTAGAATTTGATGCCTCGTTGGTTCTGAAGTTCAATTTATTTCAGCGTTTTCTACCTGTGATCTATGAAAAGATTGTTTCGTTTATGTTATGGTAACGGAGTAATGTTTGGAAAGATTTGTCTATCCTAAACGACCTGGGTATCTTGAAGAGCTTTATTAAGTTTTGAAAAAGCAATGATAATTATCCGGAGAGGACAGAATGAGAAAAAGGTTATGTTGGATATTTACTACTGCAAAGTTTACTGTTTGTCTAAGGAACGATATTTCTATAAAAGCTAAGTTTGAAAAAAGTAGTTCTAATTCATATTAGACTAGAAATATTTCTTCACTCGGCTGTGTCAAAATAATGAAGCCTGCCGCTGTTTTCTAGAGCATGAATTCTACAAGATTCTTTGAAATTTATATTGGTAAATATTTTTTCAAATTCTTCGACATAGCAACTCTTAATTTATTAACATCAGAAACCTTTTTATTTAAAACCAATATTTTATTTAAGTACAGATGCAATTCGCTCTTCCATTTATGTAACAGACCCCGACTATAATCTTTATAGCTATAAGATATTTCTCCCGCCTCCTTAGCTTGCCTTCGTAGTGTAGTGGTCAGCACGCTGGACGCGTGTTCGAGAGATCCGTGGCTGGAGTCCCGGCGAGAGCATTTCTCATTTTTCCCATCTCCTGCTTCCAAATAACCTAATGACTCTACAAAGTTAAATGCATCGGTCAGTTTTTATCTTAAATCTTATCTTAATCTTATCAGCAGTTAAACATTCTGTATTTTATCATATTTTAGAATGAGTATAAACTTTTACTAAATATAAGAGACCTATATGAAAAGATAGATTTTTAATTTTTACAAATAGGACTGTTTTTAATTTTAAAATGTCAAAGTGTATGTATACAAAAAATGTATGCATACAATCTTCATTTAAAGTATTTTTGTGACTCGAAAATATACCTACGACCAAAATTTTCTAGATTAAGGTCGCATAAAAACAGGCCACGTGTATGTGTAGCACCTCCATACTGACCCAAGCAAAGAATAATTTAGTTGATTATGATAGTTACTCCATAAGGTAAAAAAATCTACTCAATTTCCAAAATCCTTCACTTTTATAAAGTGAGTACAGTGCTTTCCCCCTGTGAAATACCCTCGGATGGTGCATAACTGTATGTTATCAGATTGACTTGACAATCCTACCAGATTGCACATGCGCATTGTGTGTGGCATACCTGTATCTATGAACAGATAGAAACAATTAGTATACCATGGAACGTTGTCCGGAAAAGTTGCATATTGCGTCGGTGGAAGCCTTAATTCAAACAGGCTGTGACATAGACGGTTATCGGGTATTGCAGGAGGAATGAAAGTAGTCCGAATTCTAGGGAAGACAACTAAAGGTTACAAAATTTGTTTCCAACATTTTTGCGCTATGACAAAACACAAGTATGGCTGCACTCCGATAGATATTCTCAAATCATTGGCGAAACGGAAACGCTTTGGCGGTTTGACTCGGGTATTCCTCTTCCTTGACTTGACAAATCAGCACTACTTCCTCCGTGGTTACCTGGAGGAGATATTTTTTCTCAAAGTTTTTAGGAAATATGTTGTTTTACAGAATATGTTGAGATGCTTCGTGAAAGTCTTCACACATCGCCTCGGGCATGGCATATAAGTACTAGAAGAGTAATTTAGAGGGCATTATTTTCAAAGTTCACTAACATTTGGTATCTGTATTGTCCACATTATACATGTATTACATTAAATGCCTATGTGTATATTTTTATTTTACAGCCAAATAAAATTACTACAAACACTTTTGCTGTTATTTAAATTTGTTGGACACAGTATGAGCCACCCTGTACGATATTGAAGGTTAATGTCTTGCGTTTCAAGCTTTAATTTTTTTCCAGCTGTTTACATAAAATTTAATCCCTTTTAGCAGTAATATAAAAACGAAAATCATTTCTTAATTTATGAAATTCGGCATCGTTTAATAAAATTATCCGTTCGTTTGCTTGCTAAGTAAATGTCAAATTAATAATTCAATGTAAAGTTCAAAATTTATGCCGCTAATTCTAGATTTAAGCAAATGCTGTGTGAGAATTTATTTAATTTACTTAATAGTTAATTTTATTTTGAAGCAACCTTTCCTATCGCTCTTGCTTTCAACTCACGCTTTCTGACGAGAATGTAAATGATCTAGCGCTCGTGTATTCAAAGGGAATAGAAAGAAGTTAGCATTTAAGGTAAGGTTTTGGAAGGTGAATTGAGAGTGTGTTCTGCCAGCCTGAAGGCCGCGTTGCTGTCTTTGATATACTAGCAATTAGATTTATATGGCGTTGGGCGATTTTTACCATTAGGCTTGTTTACGCCCACTTTTACGAGTCAGAGCCAGCCTTCGCGTTAATTAACCTGTGAGTTGTTAGGTTAAACTTATCCCATTTAATTTTAAGTTAATCGTTGAGTTAAGCCAAACGTGTTGGCAAATACGAGTCACTTTCATCTGTAAACTTTGAGTTAATAAAGGGTTCTTTACACCCTTCTTGTTAATCTGTCGTACATAATTCCCTATACACTCCTCTACCGTCTGGCTAGTTTCTGGCACCAAAAAATACGAAACGTTAGAGCAGAATTAATTTTTCAATGATAATAATTTATGAAAGTTCTCATGGTTAAAATAAATATGAACTATTTTACCTATTTCTTCTTTTTCCTTCATTAATTTCTTGCTTTTACAAATTTATCTAAAAATGTATGCATGAAATATACGATCCGTGAATAAGAAATGCAAGCGAGTGTAAAGATATTAGGTATCCATGAAATACATTTCCATGAACCACGAAAAATAGTCGGTGCTTTTCTAAAGTTCAATTTTTAATTTATTTTCTTCACTGGAAAGTAAATTTTTTATAAGAGAACTTTTTCCACGAACTTTCTTCATCTCTAGAGTAGTTCATAGCTTAATTTTCTTAATTAAATCTTTATTTATATAAATTTTCAGTTGCCTGAGAGTATTATTTTCCTACCGAATCCTAGAAATATTGTATCATTTTTAATTTATCTGTACTACTAACTTATTTATTTTTTATAAAATTTTCGCTTCATAGTTTCACTTCCTTTTGGTTGATTTCTCTTCAATTTGCAAATTTAAATTTTTTAAGAAAATTTCAAACTTTAAGATAATTAAGTTAGTCTTAATATTTAATTTAATTATTAATTATTTTAATTAAGCTTTATTTTTTCTATTTCATGTATTAGGCTACTTTCCCTGATTTGAAAATAATTATGACTCTAATGCAACACGTGGCTTCTTGTTATTAAATGTTAATGATGCCCTAGTTTGAAAATACAGATTTGCATAGTGAATTAGAAAATGTGATCTCTACCTAGTAGCTGTCGCGTCGTCCATTTTCTTCTAACATGTATGGACCCCGATTATCGTTTTCTCACGCACATTTTAGCAAAATATATAGCCAGATCAATATTTCCTTTTAATTTCTGCGGTAGAAGCCATTGCAAGATATAAAATCATTACCTTAAACAATATTTCCCTGCTTAAATTTTACTAAAGTTTAAAAACTTAACATTGTTATAAGCTCAATTCATCTGATATTTGAGCTGGATTTTAATATTAGCAAGAAAATTCTTTACTTCCTGCTTCATATCAAACCAAGCAATGAAATCATTTACAAAAAAACAGCATTTCTGAATTCACTCAAAACAAGAAAATATAATTAATAAGGAATTACTAAAAAAAATGTAATTGTCTCAAGGAAGCGGGAAAAAAAAGCAGAAAATCGAGAGACGCGTTGAAACTGCTTTTCTAGAATAGTTCCGGCTATAAAACTAAAAGATGTTTTTATTTCTGCAGTTGTTTTCACTAATTCACCAAATGTTAGGAGAAAATTTTATATCAACTAACATGTGGCTCACAAACTGGAGAAAGAGAAATCTAACATTGTTCATCAGAAACAGCATGATAAGAAGGAAGAAGCTGATCATCACGCAGCTGATAGCTGGATAAAAGATGTTTTACTTGCTAATTAAATTTAAAATACGGACGAAAAACTACTTTACAAAGCATCACCACAACACATATTAAAATTTAAAATTAGAACATCAAGTTGTCTTAAGAAATAGGCTTAAAAATTTAAAAGAATAAGTTTTTGTGTTAACAATGTACAGTAGGGACTTGACAATGAAGAAAATAGTTCCGGTTCCTGGCAAAAGCAGAAAACCTCGTTGTTTGAAAGGAATCGAGAATTTACTTCTAACTTACCACAGCCAAAAGAACTCGTGGATGACAACTCATATTTTCAAAGTTTTTTTTGAAATGCGGCAATGCACTGAAAAACGTAAAAATAATTTTATTACAATATTATAACCTTAATATAATTGTGCAGCGCACATACCTCTGATCTCTTTCTGAAAAATACTTTTCTCTCTAGCCTCAAATACATCTTCTAACATTCAGTCCTGAGACCAGGATATTATAAAAGCTTTCAAATATCATTACAAAAGTTATGTCCTGAAAATGTTAAGGAAAACTGAATTTTATAAAGATGCAAGCCCTTCGAAGAAGATAAGTACGTAAGTCAATATCTCTGCTAGAGAGAATGCATAAAGGTTAATCTCTCAAAATATTCTCTTTTGAAACTCTTTTCGAAAATGTAGCTTTTATGTATTAGAAGCTTCAGAAAAACTGCAACACTATAGTTAATGCTTCACAGCTCAGTAAAAAAGTTATGAGAATTCATTTTTAGAATATTCTTCAGTTGGCAACATTATTAAGACAACGTGTATGAAACTGACTATGAAAATATTAAAAGAATTGCGGAAACTAACATCAAAAAGGATGCAGGAAAACGTGAGGACATATTATCATCAACTGAATCCAAAACAAGCACTGGAAATTTTAAGAAAAATTCTTGAACTGGGAGGTATTGATCAAAAACGCTATCAGCAGTTTTGCGAAATTAAGAATGTATTTGAAAAACTGCAGTTGAACAGTATGAAACACAGATAGAATAGCTGTTTGTAAGAGAAAAAATTTCATCAAAAACATAATTGTAAAAATATTTTTATAATTTTTTTAAATAAAGAAAGAAAATTATATAA
>KK122070.1:33058-100269 GCA_000611955.2 Stegodyphus mimosarum | reverse complement strand
TATATATATATATATATATATATCATACTAGAATGAATAATGACATTAGAATTTCATCACTTTTTGGAACCTAAGGTAAATAATTAGTTTGACGTTTACGGTGCTTTGTTAATGCTTCAGCAAAATCACTAACCCGTTACGAAGTTATTCTTTCGTCACCATCTCTTTCATCGTCCTAATGAAGCTATATTTCGCTCGTATTTTAGACGTTTTTACCTTATTTTATGGGTATGAATAGAATTAACACTAATAATTGGAAATTATAATAAAAGTGAGGATTCCCGATTCTTTCAGCTTTGCAAATAAATCGTTGAGGACAGTAGAAAAAGTTCTAGGTGTCTGTTTAATATGCAAAATACTTTTATTCATATCAAGGTGGTCGAGAAACTTCTTTGTTCGGAGATGCAGAGTAGTCAATAAAATGAACGATTTTTATTTAGCAATTAAGGAAGCAATATATCAGAATAATTATGTAATTTTCAAGAAAATAGATTTTTTTTTTCAAAGTTTGGGTACAGTTCTAGAAAACTTCTGTATTTCTAAAGCTTTTTTTACCTTCCGTCAACCTATATATAAAGGAAAAGAGGTAATACTTTCGGTAAAAAAATCTGAGAGTGTGTTTTCAAAGAATAAGCAAAAACTAGGGTTCCCACAGTATGTTTTTATTGTTCTTAGAATTACATTTTTTTGTCTGTTCGTATGTATGAGTAAGACGACTTTTTCTTCCACGATAACTCTTAAACGAAACTTCTAAAAATGTTCACGTCCCGTAAGTAAGCTTTTTACATTCATATGAAGAGTTGTTTAGATTTTATGCAAAATTGAGCAGCCGGAAGTGGTACCTAATTTGACGCCCATAAAGGTCTGATCAGACTAGCCGGACTTCGAGCCCATGAAACGCGCATGAACTTGACGGCTCCGTCAAACGAAAAAAAAAGGGCTTTCACTAATTTTATTCCCTTCAGCCTATATACATAGACAAAGGAGTTAATCTTTTTGGCCCAAAAACTTGATAATGAGTTTTCAGTGAATAAGCTCGAAGTTGGCCCTCAAAACACTCTTTTATTGTTTTTACAATGGTGTCTGTGTCTTTGTATGTGTATGACGGCTTTTTCCTCCACGATAACTCTTACATCAACCTTCCAAAAATTTCCATTTTCCGCATTTAAGCTTTCACTATAAACAGCTGAATACATTTTGGGTAAAATTGGACAACCGGATACTTTAAGCAAATAACAGTTTTTTTTATGAAAAACTATATTAAAATGTAATCCAAAACTTTTCAGTTTTAGTATTTAAGACATTTATAGCAATGGTAATAATGTAACATGCTGTTACATTTTTAAATGCATTCTTCGAATTATGCTAAATGCGTCCAGAATAAGTTCATTATAAAGACGACCTCTCGTTATGAAGCAACTAAATGTATTAACCTAAATTATCAATTCTGTGTTCGTTTCACTTTTGTCTCGAATCACTTTCCAAATAATAGGATGCTTCCACCAAATTGCTATGTATTATTTTTAAAGAAATAATGAAGCAAATATAAATAATATAGAGAATACAAAATAGAAATGTGTTTCAACATTAACGCTATTGGTAATCCTAAAGATACACTGCTTTTAAAATTTTTGTGATTGCACTGCTTTGTGAATCCCAAACACTACATGACCAGAGGATATACTACCAGAGGATGCGATCTTTCCACGTATAGTTTCCATTGCCCCTTGTATAAAAGAATAGAATAATAAAAAAGAGAAGAGTTTATAATTAACATTAAGCTATAAAGTAAAATGAGTAATGTTTATAATTAATATTGAGCCTTAAATTAATAAACAAAACATATTTTAGTTACAAACGACCTCCTGGAAGGGACAGTTAATTGGCGAAAGGCCATATGCTGGCTAATTCAGATTTTGTTTCATTTATCTTTATTTCTAATTTTTTTTATTTACTTATTTATTTGTTTGTTTATTTTTAGTTAAAGGGGACTTTCAGACTATTTTGGTTCGCTTTCAGCAATGCGAGGCCTAAATTAAAGTAAAATAATTTGGGGGGAAATGAAAACATAGTAAAATTCAGTAAAGACGAAAAGTTAATCTCTTACTAATTTCGTACGCAGAACAAAACTTCTATATTACTTATGTCTGCTTTGCTTTCAGAACTATAAAGAACCAGATAGTAAACTTCGGTCATTTTTGTACTTAAACTTCACCAAACGTAGAATAAATGTTGCCGTTTATTAAAAATCCTGAAATCTCAACTTGGATATTGAAACATTCCTTATGCAATATTTCAATAAAAATATTACATATCAATGCAACAATAAATCAAAGTGATTCTATAGCCTTTTTATCTACGTTCTAATGTGGGCGCACTGTACGTTTATCAGGACTTAGTGTTCTGTGCATGCTCTTTGAGAACATGGTAAATTCTGTGATAGGGTTCTTATCCTTACGTTCTAAGTCCTGAACTGGAACAGTGAGCGGATGTTCTGATGTAACTGCTGGGCTGGAGAATAACTGCACGTGAAGGGATTTCAAATCCTCTTTTATTCAATTACTATTAAATACAAACCTCCCAATTCGGGAGAGATACAGAACGTAACAGACCACACTTTGGTCGAACTTAACAATCAAATAAATTTAAATGAATTAAAATAGAACTTAAATTAAACGTTGCTTCGCAGAGCAATTCGCGGAAGTTGGCCTCTACCGAAAAGGGTGCGTAGCAAGGTATACTAAATACTACCGCACTTTAATTTATTTTACAAAGCAATCACGTAGTAAGCACTATGGCTTATAAATTTAAACTGCTAGCTGGTCAGGCGAACGTTGAGCAGCGTGACCGTGATCTGAGGCAAAGCTCTCACACACCGAGAGGTTTCCACCTCTGGCTTAAATAGTGCTTGGCTGAACTTCAAAAATTAGCATAAGCTAAAAACGCGCGCTTCTTCTGACAGGAAGTTGAAGCAGAGAGGAGATAGAAAAGATTTAAATTAAAATAAACTTGGTTAGTTTAACTAAAACCTTACACGTTCATAAAAATGCGAAAAGTTAAAACCAGTCAAACTTAATTTTTTGGAGATAGACTGAAAAACTATCTCATAGTGCATAGATATTCTTTACCGTGTTAGGAGAATACAAAAAATTAAGTTCATATAAATATATTTGTAAGTTTTTAGAATGATTCGTTGAATATATGATAGCGAAGTAGTATTTAAACTATATGAATTGAAATCTGAATTGGAAATCGAAATTAATTTCTGAATTAAATTCAACATTTTCGGAATGTACAGCAAGTTAACTGTGATCGTTGTTTTAAATAAACGGTTAAGTAAATAATGTAGTTACTCAATTGAAGAAAAACCATTGGGTATTCAAACATATCGTCTAAAAATTCTTGTAAATGTAGAAGTCCTGATATTTTCAGAAGCTGTTGAATAAATACGTACTGAACTAAGCAGGCTGTTCTTGTCACATCTATAACACGTTTTGATAGGAAATTGGCAGCTTCCAGAAGTCTTCTCTTGTAACAGCTAAAAGAGGATCTTTGCCGATAAGACAAAACATTTATTTTTCATGCAAATCTTGCATTACAAAGTTATTTAAGAGTATACGAAGATCTTCAGTAATTTGTTTTGACTTTAGTTTTTTCTCAAATTTTTATATGCCGATTCCAGGCCCACTTTGAAGTATTCTGTTCAGACAAGAGTAGTTTTAATGTAGTTGAGTGTATCGGATTGATGAGGTTTTTTTTTAACTCGAATAGCAGCAACCCGGGATCCTTGAAAAGAAAGCCTAATGCTTTCTGGAAAGAGCAAATCCAATAAGAATCCGAAGTATATGAAAAAAATTTTGTTCCGTCCCTGAAATCCTAGGGGAGTGTACCTACTGAGAGAGCGCGTCGCAGCACATAACTACTATTACTTAACCGTGTTTGTCATACGAGATGTACAAGAAGCAGCCTGAAAGCTGATCGGTTGCATTTTCTTTGTTTAGCTTCGCCGTTCTTGGCTTGACCCCAGAAAAGAGCCCACCAATCAAAGCACAAAATCAGAACCTTAATCCTCTTCTATCGTAAACACGAGGGTCTCTTATTTCCTCGAGCTTCGGCAGCAGACGCACGTCGGCTTGCTCGCCTTTTTGCTTGCCGAAAATGTTGATTAAACGCCGCAAGCTCCTTCTGACTCGTCATCAATAATGCACTCCGTATGTGCTTCATCAATATTAAATGAGAGACTCGCTCTTCCTGCCTCCGCATCTGCGATATCGGCCATGCGCCGTCTATGGCAACACTGCTGCAGTTGGGCACGCGCGCCATCTACCGGCCCCCTAAAGTGATTATCTCGAGTTTTATGGCGATAATCACTTTGTTGTAAGAATGAGAGAAAAGTGACAACGTTGATAAAATATTGGAGAATTTGTCGAATTACGTGGAGAGGTACTTACTCTAGGGAAGGAAAATCATTGTTGGATAATTAGACAAATTTATTTCGATGTGGTCAATATGGTTCGGAAATGATGCAAAGAGAAAACTGAAAATCTTCCTTCTTTCATTTTCTTCTTTTATTTCCTCAAAGCGATTTAATTCAATTTCTCTTCGCCTCCTGTGTGTGACGCTTTTTAATAGCTCTTTCACTTTTTCTTTCGCATTATTTCTGAGGAGTTAAGCGAAATGATAATCTTTCGAATTAAATAGCTTTTGCTGCACTTTCTCTTCCTGAATACATCATTTTCTTTCCTTTCACGTGAAAGAATTATGCATCGCTTACTTTGAATAATTCTTTTACTTTAACCTCTTTAAGAGAAAGGTTAAAAGAGCGACAAAAATTCTGTTATTGCCATTTTAGTAAACAAATCTTTTTTTCCGCGGGGTTCAAAATATATTCTTCTACGGAGTATTCATCACTCATTGCTTTCTTGTTACATTAAGACTTTTAGTTCTCCTGATGAACAGGTTTATTGTTTGCAATACAAATTTTTAAAATGTGAATTGTCAGAAAATTAAAGCAACTTAATCGTCAGATCCCTAACATTCATAATTCTCTTAGCCTATGAAAATGGCACAAATAATATCGAATCAAAAAATTAAAATCTTAGAAATAAGGGAGGCCTGAGTTTTAACTTCGATCTGAGTAGTTAAATTCGAATACATAGAAAAACTAAGCAATTGAGTTCTGGGTTTACTAAATTATTCAAATAACTTTTGAATTTTTACAGAATAGAAAAACTAAGTTGATCTTGTCAAATTTTAAATGTAATAATTCTTGTTTTAATACAAAAGTGCTTTATTTTGATGAATATTTATTATGATATACTTAAAAAAATTATTAAATGTCTTCTTCCAATACATTAACTTCATAGGCGGAAACACATTTCCGTGTTTTAAAATGTGAATCAGAGCTTTTATGCTTCGCCCAGACGGAATAGCGGTCAGGAGACTCTACTGCGGTACCGAAGGACCAGGGTTCGAATCCCGGAAAAGGCATGGATGTATGGTGTCTTGGCGGCATGGGAACACTGTAAATATATGGCTAACCGAAAGTCCTCTTGTGTGTCTGGTGGAAGGGTAGAGGGGTGGGGAAGTCTCTCAGACCGCCCCCCCCGGGCTGCTCTCCCTCAAAATTGGGGTGGAAGTTGAAGTCCAACCTCCTTGAGATTCTAGCAACTATTCTTTCATGAAAGTCATGGATAAGACAACAACAACAGAACTTTTATGCAAAGTTGAATGTTTCAATGATAAATATATTTTTATAACAGATTAATTAATCTAAGTTAAAAATAATTTCCAAACCGAATATTACAGTAAAATTTGTGGATAAATGACGCATTAAGTACATTTGATGAGTCGAAAAAAAGCCTCATTTCACATAAAAATTATGCTTGGAAATTAAATTTTCGCTATCTGGCATTAATCTGATGAAATGAAGTTAAAGTGAAAGTGTAATTTCCCGTTTAATTTAAAGATAAGTTTTTGCTCGAAACAGTAAGTGTTCTTAGCATACTAACCTTATTTAACCTAAAACTTATCCTCATTCTGTGGAAAGATCATGGTTCTGTAAAAAAGGTCTTTAAACTATTTAGGAAAAAAATGCATATCTATAGCATTCCGTTTCGTGTTTAACTAAATTCTGTTAAAGAAAGCCCCAACAGCGGCAGAGGGGTTTAAAACCACTGACTGTTGGTAGCTCGACCACGGCTGGCACCCAGACTAACGGACTATCTTGAACACGGGCCAGTTTTCCTTACAAAGTCCTCCACGAAGCATCATCTCCCTTAGGCAGATATCTGTCACATAGTTTGAGCTATTAAGATAACCTAATCTGCTCTAGTAAGTAATATAGTGAAATGATTTAATTTTCAGACTCAAATCCTTTTTGAGAATGTTTGTCTTAATATATTTTATATGTAAATAATTAATCTAAGGATAAAGGATAGGATTTAGAAAATTATTTTTTGTGTCAGAGGTATTTAAATCATAAGAAAATTATAATAATAACGCAGTTAAAGCAAAATATTTCAGTTCCAGTCATTAAAAATAAAAATATCTTTGTTACACTTTTTTGTGACTTTCTGTAACCGATTAACATCAGAGAAAATTTCAAAGAATTTTCAGTTACTGTTAACTCAGTTCCAAATCAGTTACTACTTTCATCAGAGAAAATTCTGTCGGAAAACACTTCCAAATAAACTCTTAAAAACACTTCCGCATATTAAAGTCGAATTCAATAACTGACTTTCTGTTGCAAATAGTATAGTAATATTTTAAGAATACTATTGTAAATTGAAGTTAATCTGTTTCCCTACTGATCAAATGAATAATTAAAGTTTGAGAAAACTTAATGCGTTAAAAAAATATTTTTTTCTTTAAGAAAGGAAAGGAATAATACTTCTTGCTCCTTCAGCATTTTGCACATTCAAATAACAATAACAATTCAATAAAAAATAACAATTCAATAATTATTGAGTTCATTTGCTTTCACTTTTTAAATAAGTTAACTGCTGATTTATTGAATTCAGCAAGAAGCATCTTTTGATTGATTAAGAAATTCGCGTATTAACTTATAGTTTCGTCCAAAGTAAATAAAATTCTGTGCAAGATTAGACAGTCTTCCGTACCAAATAATATAAATGGACTTTGATCAGATAAAAGCTATTGCGTGAAGAAACGAACATCAGATTACAGGATTAAAACATTTGCATCAGCAATCTCCCGTCATGAAGGTCGTAATTCTGAAGTTCGGTTTTAAGTAAAAACCATTCGTGTTGCTTGCCGAATTCAAATAGCTGTGTCAGCGTAAGCAACCTTTCAGCGAACCAGAAATGTTCCGGGTTCAAATCCCTACCGGAGTTTAGACTTTTAGAACTACTTTCATGTTTGGTGATATCAAGGGCAATTTTGATTTCTAAACATAGTTCATCGTTCAACAATTAAAACAAATATCCGTAAAAACTGCTTTTAGAAAACACTATCCCTTTACAAATGAGATTCACAATCAAGAAAGCTGAAAAATACTGTGAGCATAATCAAATTTCGAGTGCTTTTAGCAGAGTTTTCTACCATATTTTTCCCTCTGATACTCGATTTAAAATTCTGGTGTAACAAATTTGTTTAGACAATAAGAAAGGCTTGATAATTAATCCATAAATTTGTTTACAAGCGATATAAAACTTTAGTTTCTCGAAGAAATATTTGATAAAATCTTATGAGAAGTACGTAGCCCTGTGTTTAAAAGGTTCTTAATTTTGAGAGATACGAATATATACGCGAATAGTAGTAAGCAGACTTGACCCAAAATACTGATAATTCCACATATCCTGTGATATGATGAATATATTATGGAAATAATTTATTTTGTTATGAAATATGTTGCCTAGTAAAATATGTAAAATGGTATTGTTTCATGCCAGAATTTCTAAAACCCCTTATAAATAATAAAGAGACAACTTAGTATGAGTTATTGTTTAATGCCTATTGTTAGAGTTATTATGTTCATAATTTATTTCTAATTATATTATATAAAATATATCAGCATTTATTTAAACTTGTATTGTTATTTTAAACAATTTGCGAGCCTGTGATAATAAACTAATAATGAGAGCATTGGTAACCTAAGCTTAATGTTATTACGAAGATTTTTAAAACACATCAGAATGGATAAAATAGTTCTGACTTCCATAATCTGAGACATATATATTGAGATGTGCTGCAATGAGACTAAAGAGCTTAAGTGTAATCAGTAAAATACCACTTTTATAGAAAATTAGTAGCTTAGTTTAAAATCTTTATCCACAATGCAAGTTTAATCAGCTTTAGTTTGAATGTATTTTATTCTCACTGGAAAATCAGTTGAGGTGAAATCGAAAGTTACCAATAATTTATTCATGTGAGAGGAGAAGTACGTTGTGCTATTTAAATGTCTATCAGTTACTTTCGAACACTGAAAATTTCATAACTAGTCGAAAAAAGACGAAGCTCAGTTATTGTCAATTTATTAATTTAAGAAGCGAAGTGGAATCTTGTTCCCGTTATACAAAAGAATCAAGTCAAATACATATTATTCGTTTGCTTGCAAGAAGAAAATCAAATTTTATCAAAACTAGATCGGAATTTAATATATGATGAACACAAAATGTTATTAAATAAATTCAAGATGAAATTTTTCTTCGTAGTAATATTAAGTCTACTTTCAGATTTCTTATAATTGTTATAAAGGGCCACTAGCGTCTGCTATTAAAATTAATCATTTATGTGAAATCATTTCTTTCCCAAAATTTTAAACATTTCATCAAAAAATTATTATTTTCTCCGTTGCACCCCAAACCTGTCTTTCCCTCCATTCCATTAAACTAATCTTTAGATATTTGCTCATCAGTAAAGAATTCATGATAAATATAACACCATAATAGTTTACGTACTTCACTAAGAAATGCTGCATAATTTACTTGCAGCCATATTGAAGTGGAATATTTTAGATGAAATACTTCGAAAGATTTTTGTATGTTTTAAGATAAGGAAGTAAGATCGGATGTTAAGTTTAATAAATGAATTATTTATGAAACTGCAAAAAGCAGCATTGTATTTTTCCACAACTGGTGATTTAAACTATTCTTTCAAATTCTTACAAATATTTTGCTATATAGAGTTTAGCGAAACTTATATTCTTATATGAATAAAATACAAAGCTTAATTTGTAAAAGATTTTTTTCTTAACTGCTTATTGAGATAAAAAGAATAAAACACAAGTGAAGAATTTATTTAGCAAATTGCAGCATGAATATATATAAACCAGAGAATAAAATTTGAATAAAAGAGTGAAGTTTAAAATCCTATCTAGAAATTTAAATTCTATCTAATTCATTATTGTGAAAGTAAATGCAATTTAGTATGATATTTTAAAATAAAGCGAAACTTCTGAGCCAACCCAACAGAATAACATATTATCGAAATATGTCACACGTTAAGCGTTTATTATTAAATAGCTTTTCTACTTTCAAAATGATCATACTAAACATTTATATTCACAAGAACTCATACTTTTCTCTGAACTAATTTTCATACACATATATATTAACTCTTGCAAAGAATGTATAATTAAAGAAATGCATATTTTTCTCTTATGTTAATTATCGCACTTTGTAATCTTTGCAAAGTTTTCCTTATTTCAATGGCAATATCAACTAATGTCAGACTACAGTAGTTTCTTTTTTGTACAGAAAAAAAATTCTTTAAAATTGTCCTTCAGTATAATTAATATGAAAGAAGGCTTTTAAAATCGTCATTACTAGACGTAAAACACGTAAGTCTCTTTACTTTGTAAACTCTTTTCCCCAAAAAATAAAGAAAGTTTTTCATTGCAAAATTTTTCCCTGAAAACTTACAACATATTTATTAACAAATATTTTTTTTTCAATTTTAACTGAAGGTACATTAAGGTACTTAAAGCAGCAGAAGCAGGTAAAACTACTAATTAGAGTCTTAAAAAGCATTTTTAGAAAATTCTGTAACTGAAGGTTCTGGGTAAATTCTTTGCGTCTGTAATTGTAATGACAGTAGAAATCGACAAAATAAATTCTTGTGGCACATTAAGCAAACATGAATAATTACATTATAATGCGAAGATAAATTATGACTTTATTTCATACTTTACTGCCAGCATGAAGCTTTTGCAAAAATTATTCACATTTCTGAAACAGCATATGATAATGTTTGATTTTGAATTAATTAATATAATGTATTATATTCCTAATAACTTCAATCATTTTAATAAACGCATAAATATCGCAGTGTTTGTTCTGTGAAACTGAATTTACAGTTATTGGAATAGTAAGACCCTCCTTTTTAATTTAGTTAGCATTAGTTTATTAAGCAATAATTAGCTTTCCTTTTCTTTTGCTTTTAATTCTTTAAAGTTTTAATTTATCATTAATCTAATAACAAAAGTCTCTTTGTGCTAGTGTCAATATTTATTTATTAATCATATTAATGAAAACAATATTCTTGTTAGCCATCTTAAAGAATACAATATTTGCTTATTAATAACTAACTTTTGCTTTTGCGTGCTAAAAGTTTCGCAGTTGATACCACAACTGATGGTCACAGGTGACGGAAAAAAGCCCTAAAAATTAGCTTAAAGTATTTCCGATTTATTTAATATCTCTGTCCTACTTACTGGCCTCGCTCAAAACAAATTTTAAAGCCGAACATTTTCTTAATATACACGCATATCAATCCTCTTCTTCTGTACCATAGAGATAAGAATAAAAGGAGGGGCCAGCCCCACACTACAAGTGAAGCAGTGCTCTCAGGCTTTGGTCTCCAGATAAGGTGCTTTTTTGTTTACACCTAGAAGCTTCTTTGACAGCGCTTTGATAGTATTTCCACACACGACAGTTCTATAAAATTGAAAAGCTTGACACTTCCGCATAAAAGAAACATTCACTGTGTGATGGATAATAGCAGTTTGTATAATTTAGTGACGTTTAGGCAAAAATTAATCTTGCTTACTTTTCGATAACTTAAACCAGCGATTTTGATTATAAATTTGTTTTATAAAATTCTATGCTATTGGACTACAAAAATATAGATTTTAGTAAAAATGTTGCACGTAAGGAATGAAAAATACCTACCAACCCACGCTACTCAAACTGAAACTTTTTCTCACACAATGGAGGGGTGCTACAACGCCCTCTATGGGAGATCTCGCCACCTGTGATACAAGAAAATAGCAGAAATCGAATCGGAAATAAAAAAGAGATAAATACAGGTAGGAAATAAACCAGTTTTATAATAGATATTTGTTTCAAATGCTTGATAGATTCACCATTGTTGTCAAGGACCTATTGCGTAAGGTCGACGAGAGAGTAAATAGCCGAACGATACAGAGGAGCAGAGATGCCCATCGTGATGCTTTTCTTAAAGCTCAAAGTACAGGAATTATTTTGGTAGACATGCTACTTCAGATAAACCCACAGCCAAGGTAGTAGATCAGAGGAACTTGGAAATAGTGAGAACAGATATAACGGAAGACGATTGGATTACCAAAATTATTACACCTTTATGGCTACACGAAGTGACTCAATACTCTGCATTCTATAAGACCTTATTCAAACACGATATGCCCTCAAACATAACTCTCTAGAACAACTATATATGCTTATCAATAATAATAAACGAGGAAAGGAATACACTATAATTAAATCAGTATGCATACTTTGTGCTTACGATCCCCTGCAGTGAAAGAACATTTTACAAAGAAGAAGGCATTCAGAGTCTCAGAACGCTATATGAATTGATTTATAGCTATTTAAGTGATCGTTATATGGAACCCTTAACGAACAAATGCATATTCAGAAGATAAATGAACGGATGCTAACCACAGGACTCTATGTAACACTATAGCAGACTCTGCTCAACGCGTATGTGCATATTCTAGACTATGCTAATAATTCCTTAATTATTACTAGAGCAGAAAATAGAGGAACTTATGAAAAATGCGTTCAATAAGCTAAGGGAAAATAGTGATCAGCTTACTGCTCCTAATGGAGCATTCACATGAGGGTTTTCCGAGGTAAAAATGACATAAGTCGAACTTCGTTGTATGGCAGCTGGATCATGCTTCGTCACAGAAAGCGGTTTAATGTTTTTCTTTATATGTTCTAACTGTTTAACTTCATGCCAGCCTGGTATAAGAACCGAGTGATTACACCGGCGGAAACACGAATTGGCATTCGGTTGACGATTTGACTGAGTCAATTACACTTTCAGGCAAGCCCAGCTTTGCCTCTCCAACTGGTTACGGTTTAGAACGCTGTTCCACAGATGCAAACAGAGTTAATGATTTTTCTTCCTTAGAGGATAATGATGATTAGATATCGTGGAAATGCTTCGTAATGATAAAAGATCTGATTTATGATAGAAAAGCTGAGCTATAAGGCCGCTGAAAATAATTGTTCAATAACGCCTCAAATCCTGGCGAACAAATTTCATGGCATGTATGGGTGCTTTCGTTGTTTTCCCCATATATAGCGTAAATGCAAACCAGATTCTCTTAAAACGTCCTCCAATAAAGCAATCCCCTAATTGAGAAAATAGATCCTACTCTTCCCTACCATAATCAAATAAAACTATTGAATCTAATACTAAAATCAAATCAATGATTCTTGTTGAGCACCAAGTTCGAGCAATGAATATAACACCCTGATAGTTACATAGGAACGGAATTCGCCGCTCCCAAGACGTTAAGTCCTCCTATTATCGGTCTGTAAAACTCATTCCAGTCAGCCCCAGCAAGACGACCCCCATTACGACGGGCATCACCGAGCCGAAGTAACGCATCCACTACAGAGTACGTCTTTGTGAGCATGATGCTAAATGTACCACCAGATCTGCTCAAGCCACCCATGTTGGAAAGGCATCAACAACTCGATAGGGGGCCCTCGGAGAAACATTGCTGCTCCTCCATCGCGAAAACCAATGCACGCCAGAATCAACAAGTTAATAACATTTATGTAGTTCCAGAAAAATCAACCGGTGTCCATTGGTTGGCATGGTTAGACTAACATGGTTACCTTACATAAAAACGTTCCAAGTTTAAAGGCTATCTCGAGAGCAATGTTTATAACAGCAGCCCACGTCTGTGGCGCATAGTCTTAGCTGTTCCGAACTGGTTACAAATAGCTGTTGAGAGAGACGTTTAATGGGGAGGTTGTGGGATACCAAGATATCTAAATACATACAGAACAATCCTCAGGCTCCTTCTTTCTGCATATGTGCAGGGAATACTGCGCATTTCTGACAAATATTCTAAATATTCTAGCCGAATATCCCCACTCCATATTAGAGGTTCAAACAGAGGTTATTAACGCACAGTCCGATTAACAATCTTAAATAGTACCAGGGTGGAAACTCTAGTAATTCCAAGTATTTGTTTGCAACTAACACAAAAGAGATAGCCCAGTGAAACTTTTCCTGGCTTTCAGTCTAGCAAAAAAGCGTCGTGCACAGTTATTTGGCTGCGATGTGGAAGTCGCAGTATACATTTAGTAACTCCTATTCTGTTGATAGCTTGAATAGAGCGCGTTATTATCTGGTTAACCTTCAGCATATTTCAAAAACGAACATATATAGTGATTGCTTATTCTTCGAAATCAAATCATAGTCATAAGAGATTAAAACTGGAATTTCTGGTGCATGTAGTTGCACCTCTTAACCCATATCAAGTTAATAAATATGTTATAATTTCTGCTTTATATACTCGAGGAACACAAAAAATACTCGAACACCGTTCTGGCAAACGATGGAAGAAGTCGACAAGAAGTGTTGGCTTTCTTTTGTAACGTTAGTCATCCATTAACCATAAAAAGTGATCAATAATATTGCACACAGATTTTCTGTGCTTGAGGCGCCTCATATTTTCGGACAACGCTATATCACCAAACAAAAGGCACTCATCACAAAAATCAAGGGTATCCTGGATATGCTGGCAACACACGGGCTACATTCTGTGTGATGTTATAAGGTATTTCTCCCGCCTTCTTCGCGTGCCTTCGTGAGGTAGTGGTCAGCATGCTCAAGTCGTATTCGAGAGATCCGTGGTTCGAAGCTCGAAGGCAGTATTTACTTTTTCATGTCTCCTGCTTCCAAAAATACCTAATGTCTCTACAATGTCGCTTAATTTTTCGCTTTTATTAAGCCGAAACCTTGTATATCTTAACAGTTGTAGTCTAACTCTTTGTTTTTTATTTTTTGGAACGTTGAATATTTGCAGAAATATTGATAGTGTCTTTTAATATCAACGTCAGTTTTGACTCAGATATTACATTCATTTCCAGCTTACCTAATTACGACGTTTCGAATATCTGTTTGTAACTGTAATCCCTACTGAGCTTGATTTTACTGGATAAAATACACTCTTAGACAAAAAAACGACGCACCGCCACACACCGAGAAGATATTAAGCAAATTGGACACAAATTGATATGCATACAGGTTTCGACGTAAAATGCAAAATTTTACATTTTGGCTGCCAATGAATGAACGGTTGTCACTACAGCGCATCTGATCTGTGCAACTGGCAGGATATTTAAGAGGAGAAATTACGATTCCAGGTCATAAATTCTTCACGAATTTCATTCCGTGTACTCTGGTAGACAGTAACTATGCCTCGCATACAGGTGCGCGAACGATATGCGAACGATATAGATGTCAAAATTTGAGAGAGGTCGTGTAGTTGGGCTTAGAAGCCGATTGGTCTTATTGGCAAATAGCTCGACATTTGAGCAGGAGCGATGCCACTATTAGACGATGTTGGCAGGAATGGATTGATCATGGCCGCACACAGCGTCAAGAAGGAAGCGGTAGGCCTAGAGAAACGACAGAAAGTGAAGACCGAGCAATCGTCAGAGCGCCACTCACAGCCCCAGCTGCATCATTATCATCGATTGTACGTGCAACTAGTGCTTCAGTGACCGTAAGGACCATTCATAGACGGCTCACAGAAAGGGGACTGAGGTCACGGCGCCCCTTGAGCCGACTACCATTGACCTCTGTACAACGTCAAGCCCGTTTGCAGTGGCGTCGGGCTCATTCGCACTGGAATGTCACTGACTGGAGTAGAATAGTCTCCAGTTCTTCAGTGAGTCCCGCTTTGAACTGAGCCCCGATGACCAGCGAAGGCGAGTCTGGAGAAGCTCCGAACAGCGGTGTGATACCAATCTGATTGTCTTCAGGCAGACAGGCCGACAACCAGCAGTGATGGTCTGGGGTGCCATTTCATTTTATAGTAAGACCCCTTTGGTTGTCATCCGTGGTAACCTTACAACACAGCTTTAAGTCGACGATAAGGTTCGTTGTGTTGCCCTTCATGTCACGCCACCCTGGATTTACATTTCAGCAAGATAATGCTCGCCCCCACACTGCCCATGTTTCTACTGCTTGCTTTAGTGCTTGCCAAAAGTTACCTTGGCCAGCAAGGTCGCCGGATCTCTTTCCTATTGAGCACGTTTGGAGCATTATGGGTCAAGACCCTCCAACTAGCTCGGGATGTTGACGATGTAACGCGTCAGTTGGAGAGAATTTGGCACGACATCCCTCAGGAGGACATCCGCAACCTGTCAATCGATTCCAAGCCAAATAACTGCTTGAATAAGGACCAGCGGTGGATAAATGCGTTACTGACTTTTTCACTTTGTGATGCTCTATCATTTCAATAAATCATCGAATTTTTCTCAAACTGTAATCATTTGTTTTTCTGTACATGTACTACTTCTACAGAGTTTCGTCCCATTCCGGTAAATCCTTCTTGGTGCTTCGTTTTTTTTTCTCTAAGAGTGTATATAAGGCAATTTCTTCCTCTTTTCCGATCCCTCGAGATGTAACTGGAAGCACGCTGAGCACGTGTTCCGGAGTTCGAATCTCGGCAACGGCATTGCACATTTTTTTCGTTCCAGCATCGATATAACTTAATGATTCTACAAATACAGTTTCCGTTGATATTTTACATGATCATTCAGAGAGCTTGCAAACGGGAACTTATTAATATAAGCACATACACATATTTATGCTTTTATATGTTAAAATATATCTCGATTAAATATCTCGATTGCTTATCTTCATAAATATAGACAATATGCAGCAGCTATCATCACAAAATTAACTTCAGGCCTAGCTATTGTGTATTTCTTAAACTTTTAATAGTCTTTTGGTTAGTTATAGCTTTAGTTAAATAGGTTAAGCGTAAATAATCACATAAATCTAAAAAAATAATAATAATAATTTATTTTAATCTCCGATGTTTTACAAAATTAAGTAGTCTTATATAATACTCCATCCCTCTATCTGACTTCCCAAATAAGCACATTTAAGAAAACAATTTTAGTGAAGAAATCTTACATAAAATAGCTCGAAAGATGCTGTTATCTGGCTCTATCTACCCTGCAACTAAAGTACCTTAACCTCCAACAAACCAAACTTTTATTGAGTGAATATCACTCTAGTTTATTTATAATTTAGATTCTCATTCATCCATTATATTAGTCGGCAATAAAAAAGAAGCTTATGTTAATTATAGTTAAAGTTTAAGCTAAATCAATCATTAACTATATTTTTCTCTTCGGAACTTTCCCAAAATCGAACTGAATGTTTGCATGCCAGCTTTCTGTGTTTCATTCATAAGCACACATTCAGATATTAATCCAGTTGTGCAGGAAGGTTTTCCAGAATTTTTTAAAACCTTAATTTGCTATCTACAAATGCGAAAGTGGGAAAAGAAACGAATTTAAAAAATTACTGCTAAAGAAATGTAGCATAATTTTAAAAGACAATTTAAATTGAATCAGATCGTATGTTCTTTTTAAACTGCTAATTCAGTTTGAAATGCAAAAAGATTAAACTATTCTGTCTCATTCTGAAGCGTAGACATTTCAGACTAGTGGTGCTGTGATAAGATTTCTTAATGTCTTTTAAAAAATGTATTTGTGAATTTTAAAAGAATTTAGTAGGGGTAGGAAACAGTTGATTGCTTCATTTAATGCAACCGCTTCTAAACTAACGTCTGTTGAAAAATGATTAAGAGTATATGTAGAATATCTCAAGCAGATTATGATCAGCATTGTTAAAAGTAATGTCATCAAATGTTAACTGCTTTCTATGAAATAGAAATGTAATTTTCACGTATTTTATAAATATTTCAATTGTGAAAATGGTTTTCATGGGTAGGCATTACTATTTCATGTTCAGGTTTTTCCATCTAAGAAGTAATATTTTGAAATACCAAAAGTAATAGCTAATGTAGTAGCAATATTCTAAACGTAATGAAATATTTACAACAGAATAAAATGTGAATTTTTAATAATGCGGATTCTAACTGCAGTTTAAAATATGTATATATACACTAGTAAGATTTAAGAAATTCTTCTTTCAAAAGTATAGAAAACATTCTTTTAACTTCTAATTTTGTAAAGCATAAACTTATGCCGCTTTTATTGAGTATAAGAAACGCCACCGTTTCGAAAACTATTGAATTAATCTAGCTTTGAAGTTTTGAACTAACGATGCACTTCCCCAACACCTGAAATACATGCTCAAAATATTCAATAAATATGTTACAAAGCAACAGACTATCCGCATATTTAGACAGTACCACAATGAGCTTGACAGAGTAATCGGAAACTAATTTTGTGGTAGAATTACGCATGCTAAATTATGTACATCTAGTCCGCCGATTTCAATTGCATACAAACTATGCTTTTCCGTTATCTCTTCTGTTAAATTAAACATGCGAATTAAATTAACACAGTTGTGATCATGGGAATAAATCCGAAGTAAATTATGTAAATTGTGTTATTTTATTTATGAGAGAAATTCCGTTACTAAACATTAAAAAGCTTGTTAAACATTTCTGAGATTTTGTGTTTGAATTTTCCTTTATGAACTACTGAGTAATTGAAAGCGTGAACAAATATTTTATTGATAATCAGAAGCTCTGTATTGTTTACCATAGTCTATAATCGAGTCATAAGTGTCTTAGTCATTCAACAATTTAGACTACAAATTCCAATCCCAAAGACTTTTATTTTTCCCTTCATTTAAGAGAAAAACATACTTTAGTTTCATCAAGAAAATATGATACACTCTTCTATAACATATTTCTGAATTTTTAGAATATTATTATAAAATTCCATATTTGCACAGAGTTTGCGTTCTACCTTCGCGCTGTATTGTGGACACTGCAAGCGAAGAATTACAACGTTAGTTTGTGTGCTATTCATTAACGTTGCACTGCGCACTTAGAATTTTTGATCCAGTAAAGGTGCGCATCTTCCTTTAATATAAAGAACTCAAATAAAAAAAAAGAATATTTTAGTTATTATGTTAATTATTTACTGGGGAGATGATGCTAATTAATTTCAATGTAAAATGCAAGGATTTGAATCTACCCAGAAATCTGAAACACCGTTCCCCGAAAGAAAGTGGAAGGAAAACGAAGGGAAAGCTATGAAGACCAGAAGGAGAAAAGAAACAAGAAGGTAGTGCCATCTTTCGGCAGAAATACTAATTAAAACCAAAAAATAAAGTTAATAAAATTTTAAGCTTTTGGAAGGTCAATTTCAATTTATAGTTTTATATAAGAACAGATTTCTTGAATTTAGAGGTTAACTTTTTGGCAGCGACTGGCGATCGTCTCAATACTATATTCGAGAAACTTCTAAATTAACTTGGATCTGCTTTAGCCTTCGCTAGCCGTGTTTGCTTGCAGAGACGAGAGCTAGAATCAAAGTTATAGATGGACTTTGTCTTGTGAACATCCTATTTAATTTTACTCTATACAGTGGACTTCTGTTGTTCTGTTCTGTGTAAATTTTAATACTGAAGAACTAATAAAAAGTTTTATTTTAGATTTTCTTCTGAGTCCGGTGCTATTTTATTGGAGGACTAAAAAGGGACAATTATCATGACTTTTCGAGAGTTTAAATGACCTGGTCAGTTGCAAAATCGCGTGATTTTGCGTCACGACCTGCGTCTGAACGTTCTACCTTCGCGCTGTATTGTGGACACTACAAGCGAAGAATTACAACGTTAGTTTGTGTGCTATTCATTAACGCTGCACTGTGTTTTTTCATTATCCTTGTGTTTATTGATTACTAAATTTGAGTAACGTAATTTAGTAAAGTAGTTGAACTATTTTCTTTTTTCAGCTCAGACTGACAACTATTTTCATTTATAAGCTCAGACTGACAGTTAAGTTCACTTTTTTTTTTTTTTTTTTTTTTTTTTTTAGTATTTGTTAATAAATATAGCGATCGACTTGAACGTAGAGCTAAAATAAGTCTTCATCGCGGCTGCACGATTTTTGTGTTCTAGCCTGCAAATCCAACTACAATGACACCAATGAATATATTTTGGTATTCAAGATTCCAAAAGATGCATTAAAACGGGATTGGTGGGTTAAAAAATTTTCGAGTGATCGCAGCGTTATGTGTGAGAAATATTTTCGAGAAGATGATATCGTTCGGTACGATCATTTACTAAAAAATTAAGGTACTCATATTCAGGTTTGTAGAGGGCACCCTAAATAAAACAATGCTTACCCATGCATTTTGTCTGGTTGTCTAAAAGGCTTATCTGAGAATTCAACACCTCAGGGGATGAGCAGGGAGGAAAAAAAATCCAATATAGATTAACATATTTTTAATGAATTTTTGAAAAAGAACAAATTTGCATCATTTGAGGATTTTTCTTCTTCATTACTGTGTAAGGATTTATATTCATTTTAACTAACGAGTTAAGTTTAATTTTATGCTTACTTTCCTATAAGCATCCATTCCCCATAATTGTCAACGCCAGAATATCTAAATTTGGCAGAACGCGTGAAGTAATGCAAATTCTACCTTTAGGAGAAAAGGTTTAAATACCGAATTCTAGAAGGGAAAGTTAGAGAGTTTGGGCAAGCACTGTATCTCTGTAACATGAGCTTCTGTTCTGCATTTATTGCTGGTTAACGTGGCGTAATAGCTATTACTTTGCTGCCAGGAGATATTCGACGCGGTTTTAGGAAACAGGATTATCTGAGCCCTGTAGAGTAATTCTACTACTTGTTAATATCTTCCAATTTTTAGTTTAGCTCTTGTTACTTGAGTTATCACCCGAGTGAGGCGTAGTGTGTGAGCGTCAAGTCGACGCATTATGAATTTTAAAGACTTAACAAAGGGTCTTTTTTACCCTTCTCCTGTGTGGTTTCTACTCGTCGTTTCTACCTGTCACATTAGAGGATAGACAAGTGGTTCTTACAACTGAATAAACTAAACATTTCAGATGATTCAGATATAACTTTACATAAAATTTGTTGATAAAATTTATTTTTTATTGATAAATTTTCATCTACAACCAAAAATTGGAAAAACTATCTATGCATTACTTCATGTGAATGCAGCAGTATTTCTCGGAGATGAAGCTTGTTAAAATGGAAGCATTTAAAATAATATTAAATCGAAATACTCAACTTACTTTATGGAGTGAATTTGGAAACATTTAAAGCTATGTCAAAGGAATTGTACTTAAAGGCATAAAAAATCGAACTATGACGTAGCAGTATATAACTAGGAAGCATACATTGAATAAATCTCATTTGAGAATCTTATGTACAGCAGAGAAAATTTTATTTTTGAACAAACGAGGATGTGTAGAAAACATAAAATGGCTAGAAAGTATAGTAATGACATTTTGGTCTTTGCTTACTCATTACATTAAGTCAGCTACTTGTTATAATTGCCTCTATGGCAGTCAACTAATCTGCCTTCTATTAATTGATCATCCCCAAAAACTCCTTGATCTGTTAAAGCTTGATGGTTCAACGACCAGTGAAGCTAATAGCAAATATGTAAAAGGTAAAGCTGGAAAATTACTGGAACATAAGATAACTAGTCAATTTATGGATTAATAAAGTTGGTGTGAAAAAGAAGGTGGCACGCAGGCTTTGCTGAGAATTTTGAAAGTATTGAAGCAGCATCTTTTCAGTCATAAGGTATTTCTCCCGCCTTCTGACCATGCCTTCGGGGTGTAATGGCAGCACACTCGGCGCGTATTCGAGAGGACCGAGTCAAAGCGAGGGCATTGGTCATTTTTCATAACTCCTGCTTCAAAAAAATCCTAATGTTTCTACACACTCCTTTATATCTTCTCCCTTGTTATCAGATTATAAATATATCTTTGCGTTAGTAATAGTTCGCTTGCTATAATGTTGCAGCAAAATTATAGTTTATTTAATTCATATTGGCAAATATCAAGAGTATTTCAGGAGATTTTAATTTTTTTCGAGACTTACGATTTGCTGTTCTCTTTATTAAATAATAGCGCTGAAAGGAATTAAAAATACATTAGAGTACTTTTTGAAAGCTATCAAGTATTTAAGTTTTAAAGAATTGGATGCATCCGTTTATTCACGTTTTTCTTTGGATTAAAAATTGAAGTAAAGATTAAAAAATAATTATATTGTAATAAAAAATAATTTCTTATGTCTTTTAATTTGCTAACTAATGCTTATCTTTTGTCAGTGAATCATTTATACTTTGGAATCTTTTCATTCTTCTCCTTGCACTTTCCTTTACATCTGCGAAACCAAACCTGCAAAATTTGGGATCAATAAAATCAATAGTAAATGTTGTAAACACATTTTTCGAAATATTTATTAAAGAATTCTATTTACTTTAGTGTTTAGTGGAAGTAAGAATAAGCAAACTGTACGGATTTATTTATGTTAATAAATAACAATATTTATTTATTTATTTATTTTAAAGCTTTGTTTTACAGCACATCCTAAAAATCATTGCTGTGCAGTATAAAAGTAACTGTACAAAATATCGTAAAAGATTGGATAGCAAGTTTTGCACATATTTCTTAAAATAACACCTATTAACCTACTAATCTTAACTGCAAATGAATAAACGAGCTTTTATGTACGTTTTTCCTTAAGTTTCTGGAAATTTAATTATTATGTATTGTGAAAAAGAAAAGAATCTAAACATTGAACGAAACGCCCTTGTGTAGTAAAAATAATAGGTAAAAATAATATGAGAGGGATAATTGCGAATTTGATGAGATGGATATATATGCCGATATATATAAAAAGGCCGAAACAAGCCGAAGAAGTGGGAAATAAAAACATGGGAGATTAAAAGTGGTTCCGCAATAACCCGACTGATAGGGATAAAACATGTGACCTATAGGGGATAACAAAATAATATACTTACCCTAGACGCTGTGATTGTTGAAGAAGAAACTACAAATTAATCATCTAAAATTCACTCAATTTATTTTTGCAATCAAAAAATTTACTTCTGGAGCTCACACAAATAAACAAGAAAATTAAATAACCAGATCATAACTATAGTCCTACTATACATACTCCACTCGTTAAACGATACACTTCGGCACACAATCCATTTGCATCGTTTCTTATAAATCACGAAAAACCTGGAATCGAAAATATATATGCAGACCAGCAATATACTTATCATGAAATTTTTTATGATTTTGAAGCTTCTATCAGTGAATTAATTTGGAGCAGTTCACCACGTGGCGATAGACAATGGATGAGCTTTAGAAAGCACAAAGATTTCGCTCATGATTCTTGCATAAAAGAAATAACTTAATTCTGGATGGATTTTCGAAAACTGCATGTAGAATGAATATTTTCAAGGAAATTTCTCAGCTGGCATTCTATAAATCAGGAGCCATATCGTCGGACTTTTCAGGAAAGAACAACGTGCATGTTGAAGCGAGGCGGTAGGTGAAGAGACAGGCCGAAGCCCGTCCTTCACCTTGAATTCCAAGCAGCGAAAGAGAGCGAGAACCGGTCGGGAAAGACCATCGAAGGCATGGACGGAAACGATTACGATACCCGACCGATACTCACAATGACAGATGCCGACTTGCTTGTACACCATGTTCAAATAGCATGCCCAATAGAACGGGAGATATATAGAACTGTCCCATTTTTTCCAGCAGTGTGCCTAGCTGCTGGCACTTTGTGGGGAGGAGCAAAGGTGGGAAGTAGCAGCGAATTATTCCAGGCTATCAGCCATACTCTTAGCAACGGCAGTACAATAGCTTATGCGAATGAGCGCGTATTTGTTTTTGTTGGTGTTCCTGAGCTATGCTCGGTGGGTCAAGGAGGGTTTTCTCAAATGAGTTTTTGATGCACATGCATTCTAGCGAACAGTGATCAGCATCACTGATGTTACCGCAGATACAGAGTTCATTAATTTCTATAGCCAAAGCGATGCAAGTAGAATATATATGGGCCATGTCCTCCTAGGTGCTATGTAAATTGCTGACAGCCTCTAATAAAGTCTGATCCGCACTAGAAAATATGCTGAGCAGTCTTCTGCCTGTAATAGCAATGTTCTAATAGTTCTGTCTCTTTATAAAGTTCAGTGTTAAGTGTGGCTTTAAGATGCGAGGCAAGAAGAGGTACATTCTGTGAACTTATGAATAATTGGTTGGCTGCGCTTTTCGCAATCTCGTCAGATGTTTCGTTACCCAAGATCCCAGTGTGAGCCGATGCCCATTAAAGCTTTGACTTCAGACTTCCAGAACCCAACAGCAGCTGTTTCTATAATTTCCCTAACTAGTGGGTGTCTGCTGCACCCTCTCTTAATATTCTTGGACCTTGACATAGAATCTATGAAAATTACTTTGTTCAGAGATGATTTTAAGGCTACGAGTTCAGCCTGAAATATTGAGTTACAAGTGTTAAGCTTCGCGGCCCATGGATAGACTACAAGGTTGTAATCCGTAGCACACCAAGCACTTCCTGTTCCTGCTGCTCTTTTAAAGGCTCCGATATAAGCTTCAGCTGCTTGATGCGCGAGAGCAATGCGATCAACACATATGTCAAATTCAGCCGAGTAGCAACTTAAACGGGCGATGTAGTTCCTGTCGTCCGACGATATGTCCGTCCTGTTCCAGAGTTAGGCTTTCCTTCCGCCTTACTACCCTCACTATGACACTCCCTTTTTGTACATTTAAATGTAGGGTTGTAATTTCTGTTAAAACATTTAAGGCGTTTGTTGACGAGGTTCTGAATCCTCGACAGATGCTCAGCAGAAATTATCTCTACTCAGAAAAAATGAGGGCCAGTTGCACTTTTTTCGATAAACTGATGCTCCCATGAAACCAGCATGAAGAGCTATACTCTCGCCAATAATGTTATACCATGTTCTGAGCATTTGCGAGGAGACATCCGGCTAGGGACTACAGTTCTTCGCATAATATTCGAAAAGGTTTGAAGTTTTTTTAATGTCTTTCATGTTAGGATATAAGGTATTTCTACCGCCTTCTTCGCATGCCTTCGTGGTGTAGTGGTCAGCACGCTGGGCGCGTATTCCAGAGGTCCGTGGTTCGAGTCCCGGCGAAGGCGCTGTTCATTTTTCATGTATGATGCTTCCAAAAATACTTAATGACTCTACAAGGAAACCAGGAGAAGGTATCATCAAGAATCATACCTAAGTAGCGAAACTGTCTGAAAATCTCAATGTTTCTGCCATGCAGTTTTATACACGGGGGTATGCTCATGCCTTTTACCTGGACTAATAAACATTCTCCTGGTCTTGACTTTCGAAATTGAGATTTTATACTCACTGGCCCAACCGGACTACTTAATGTCTTCTGAGCATTCTTTTTGTAGCTACTTCAGCTATTTCCTTTAGAAACAAGCAGCAAGTCGTCATCATAAGCAATGATTTCCATATTTTCATCGTCCTCGAGCATGCAAAATGCAGGGTCTGCCAGCATGTTCCGTAAAAGTGGGCCCAAGGAGAAGCCCCGAGGACAGCCTGTCGAAATATTCTGTATGTGAACGCCGCCCTTCGTTGTGTAGTTGTCCCCTTCGTTCACTTTATAAGGTATTTGCTGTCTCTTCCAGTATGCCTTCCTGGTGTAATGGTAGCACTCTCGAAGCGTCCAGTTTCGAGTCCTGGTGATGGCACTGCACACTTTTTTTCATGACTCTACAACTTAAATAACTGCAAATAAAGAAAATATAATCTTTGGATAGTTGATCTCTTGTAAATGGAACAAAGTATCAAACCACTACAACGAATTTAAGGCGCCTTGTATATCAATGATGAGGATCAGAGGATGCACGTTATTCCTCTTGTTTCCAAATATTACGTGCTGAAGGTGACTTAGTGCGTAGTCAACTGGTTTTCCTTCTGTGAACCCACATTCCAGAACGCTTGAAATCCTGTTTTCATGAATATGATATTTGCAGTAAAATCCATTCTAGAATTTCTCCCGTGGCTGGGATAAAATAAACTGGCCTACATGAAGCTGCCTCGTTCAGATCCTTGTTACTCTGTAAGAACAAGGCAACTTTAGTACCTTTCCGAAAGTGTCGACCTCTCCAGCAAACCTGTATGTACAAGAGCAGCAATGCTGTGGGCGTATAGTGCACTACTTTAAGAATGCTATTTCAGCCCATCTGGGCATAGAGGTCGACACTGCTCGACATTGAAAATGCAACACCAAGAAGGATTGGTCAGAAAGTGATGAAATTTGGAAAAACGACAGAGACAGCAACCAGCAATAAGTGATCTTTATTTCAAAATGATAGTCAGAATACAGAGCGAGAACGGCGTCGGCTCAGTAGGATGTAGAACCAACGCGGACAGCGATGCACAAATAAACACGTCTAGGCATAGAGTCAATAAGAGTGCGGATGGTGTCCTGAGAGATGGCTCTCTATTCCCTTTCAACCATTCGCCACAGTTCGTCTTCTGAACGAGGCAGGGGCAGAGTTTGCAAACGGCATCCAATCACATCCCACACATGTTCGATTAGTGACAGATCAGGAGAGTACGGTTGCCAGGGAAGCATCTGTATACCTTGCAGAGCATGTTGGCAGATGCGAGCACCGTGTGGTCAGGCGTTATTCTGCTGAAAAGTGCATTAGACAGCCCCTGAAGGTAGGGGATTGCCATTGGCTGCAGTACATTATCCAAGTATCATTGGGCCGTCATAGTGCCCTGAATACGAACTAGAGGTGACCTGGAATCGCAGGCAATAGAGCCCCAAACCATTATGCCACGTTGTCGCGCGGTGGGGCACTCCACAGTTACTGCCGGATAAGATTTGTTTCCACGTCGACGCCCCACACGTATGCTGCAACTGTCACTGGATAAACAGAAGAGTGACTCATCTGAGAACACGACGTTTCGCCATTCTGTCATCCACATCGCTCCAATCCGGCACCATTCTAAACGTTGGCGTCTATGCTGTGGGGTCAATGGCAGTCTTCTTAACGGACGCCGTGAGTGCAGGCCATGTTCAACCAATCGACGGGAAATGGTTTTCGTCGACATGGGAACATCCAGGATATCTTGCACATGCTGCAGAAGTGACTTGCGGTGACTGCAGAAGTGACAAGTGACTTGCGGGACCGCCACATCTTGTTGGCGGATTCGTCGATCCACGCGTGCTGACGTCACTCTGACTGCACCTGCACCCCTCCTTCTTCCCACATTCCCTTGTTTCAACCATGTTCGCCATAGCCGATGCACCGGGCTCACATGCATGTGGGTATCAGCTGCGATTTGACGTAAGGACCAACCCGCCCTTCTCAGTCCGACTACCATAACCCTCGTAAAATCGTCTATGTGCTGGAAGTGCCTTCGTTGACGGCGGCCTCTCCTATTACACGTATCCTGCGGGACAAAAAAACAACTTTCTTCGATAATTCGTCTGGCAGAAATAACGACACGAATATTGCCCATTCTGCACGTTTCTTACTTCACGTGCGTCGGAGAGCTGCGCATTTCAAATCATTCGCATAACTCAGTGACATGGGTCTACTCTAAAATTTGCATAAATTTCTGACCACTCCTTCTTGGTGTTGCATTTTCAATGTCGAACAGTGTATATGGACTAAGTCCGTAAGCTCCTTGTACGCTTGAGTATGCTCTGTGTCTGTGACACATGTATAGTAATATTTGATGCTTATACGAACTTTCTTCTGAAGAGTGGTTTCTATTTCAGAGTCAACATGCTGGAAAATAGTGTTTAAGCTAAGATTCACTATTTTCGTGTTATTGTTGCCAGCCTGGGAGACTGAGGCTTTTAAACTAGATGGTCTAAAGATCTTGTCGTGCGCAAACGTGAAGCATGCGCTGTATTTATCTGTGGCGTTGATACAGCAGTTCTTCCAGTTCCCACTTTAGTTATCCTAAGCTTATAGACGGCGCGATGTTTTTTATGTCACCCGCAGAGCCTCCTTTTCACTCGGATCATGACTTCTTTGGAAGCATCTTCCTGAAGCGTGAACACTATTCCTCTCCGTCACTAGCACCGAATTCCACAATGTGGTTTTTATAAGAGACTTTTTCGCTTTAACACTTGGTCGGACATAGTACGCAAGGTAACTGCAGTTTTGTGGTGTGCCACATCCAGCTCTTGCCTGTGTCTAATGTTCTTAAAGGCTGAGATTAGGTTTGGAATATAAGGTGTCCGCGCGTTTCCAAATTTCCATGGCTTAATGCATTTAGTCTTCCACCTGTTTTTAACAGTATATTGGTGTTCTATGTATACGTCAAACTGAAAAAATTGATGGTCACTTTGTGGGGTTTTACTATTTAAATCTAAAGTTCTAACTTAGAACCCCACGAACACTAAAAAGCGAATAATCGCTTTGCAGTATATTTACAATCAGTTCCTACTTGGAACTTTACACAAAGCCGCCACTCGGGCTTGAACTTAAAATAATAATAATTTAAATTAAAACTAGCTTAACTAAATTATTTGAAAGGTATAGCCGAAGCTATCAGAATCTAACTAGTTGGTCCCTAAGTATTAATTAAATCACCGAAGCCAAGCAAGGGCCTAAGGTATGGCCGAGCGTAGCAATAGCTCAGAGAGACGTAGACAAAAGGCAAACGTGCGCTAGTCAGGGAATCAGACTCTCTCTCCCGAAGTCGGTTAAGTCACGACTTAAATAGTACTCTGTCTCATTCGCATTAACTGCGTTTCTGAATTTACATTCTGGCAGGAAATTGTAAGCTGAAATTAGAATAAGATAGGAAAGATACAAAACTTAAAATAACTGTTAATAAACTTAGGATAAACCTTACAACTTAATGATAGACAGTCATTCCATGCATGCCCTTTATGGATACTAGAATAGATAGAACATATTTTTAATGTCTGGCCAGCCCTTTTCCTGTGACTTCCAAAACGTTGGTGGACTATTCACGAAGTTAGCAATAGTCAAGCCATTGGAACTAATAAAGTCTACAGTAAAAGCCGCGCTTGTATTTTCTTCCGGTGCTTCCCAAAGAGAACTTGCAGCGTTGAATTTCCCCCCTCCCGCAATTTTACTGCGCACAGGGAATGATTAAACTTTCTATAGTTCAGGCAACTCTACAGTCAAATCATGTGAAGAAGGGGTGTACAGAATGGTAATACCGATGCTTTCATTAGGAACCTCAAGCTGTATGATGAGTAAGTAGTCACACTTATGCAAAAGAAAAGGCTTAATCTGATCACTGTAGACCACTACGAGAGGCTGCTGGTAGCCTGAAAGGCTTTCGGAGAGCTCAAACGTGTTAGTTTCCCGTTAGTAGTGCAGAACTCCTGAAGAAGAGCCCCTGAAAAGTTATTTTCCACGCTGTACTATCAGTTGCAGCCTGGCACTTTTGCTGATTTTCCTGTAATAGTGAAAACCCTTAAGTGTATTGGTTTGAATATATTCATGTTCCATGCTCCTTGCTGAGCTGCTACTCTCAGGCGATTGAACTCCGCCTTGTATGCTGAACTTGCTGTAGCGCTTGCAAGGTGACTGATTTCGAAGTTAGTGCTTCATTTCTTGTTAAAATCCTCTCGCTGGATGCAATGAGGTGTAATTGTCGTGCACGTGTTCCCTGAATGTTCTTTTCCATAACCGCCATAAGCTAGCGGTGCCTTGCATTTATGGCTAATGTAGCCTGATTTTTAGCAGTTAAAGTACCTTACACTCTAATGCATTATCTGAATGCACAGGAGCTAAATCTGCTGGTACTCGTGGGCTGGAGCTAATTCTGCTGGGAAGAGTGTACAGACGAGTTTATTTCCTTGATAGATAGTAAACACTTTAATATTATTTTTAAAACAGTATTTTGTTACAAATTGTAAATCGAATCCTTTTCCATAAAGAACTATGACTGTATAACCATAATGTTCTTTATCGAATAACCATTTACAATATTCTTCATCGTCTTTAAATATATTTCTTGCTCCTGTAAAACCATGACGTATTACTAAATTAACGAGCACATGTTTCTTGATTTGTTTCAAAATCAAAACACATGTATTTTTCTGTGAATCCTCCATAGTAAAAATTGTCACAGCAATCAGTCTTATTTTTCTCTCTTTTTTTATGGAACTATTTATACATATACCTCTTTTAGCTGTTTTTCTTTTCATATAAGATTTATGTTCTTTGGAAACACATTCTCTACAATCTTATATAGGATTTCCCCAAATTTATGCTCTTTTCGATTTCTCTTACATTTTGGACATTTTCATAGTTTTTCACAAACCTTTTCTCTTTTATGATTTTTAAAACATTCTATACCTTTAAAACATCTAAAAACCATCATTACAAGGTGTTTCTTCTCCTTGACAATTACTATTTGTCATAAAACATGCCTTATATTTAGAAGACATTTGTGTTTATCGTTTTTCCATAACTCACTTTGCAATAATGACAATAGTTATTTTTTCCTAAAAAACCTATAAGAGTAATAATAACATCAAAGTGATTTCTATTTTTATAAATGTATGTACATATTGGTTTACAATCTCTATTATATAATTTTTTAATTAAAGTTTTCTGTATAAAATATAGTGATTTGAATGTCTAAAAATTCTTCAAAATGTTTAACGTGCTCAAAATTACATATTTTTAACGGAATATTTCTTAATTCGTGTAATTTTACAGCTAATGTTTTTGTAATAATCTTCTTTTTTAATACACACAGCATCATTTTTAACTAATTTTTTATATTTCAGTTTTTTACTTCAAACATCAGGATTTTGAATACTTAGCCGTGTTACTATAGATCTAGTTAAATAGATATTATCGCTTTTTTTAATTTGGCAAATACTTCTTTTGTTGATTACATCCCCTTCATTCATTAGTTTTTTTTAAACGTTTACCTCTTTTGGATAAATCGATGACTGTAAATTGAAATACGTTTATATCAAAATCTTTATTTTCGACTTTATTGTTTAAAGCATCTATATATGTTCGTAATCATCTTTAGTAAACATCATTGGAGGCTGAAATTTAATCTAGCATTATATGTAGTGATATCAACTTTACCGTTTATATTTCCAGTAGCTTTTCTAAATAAATCTCTTAAAATATTGAAACCCAGATAATAATTCTACACTACTATGTAATAATGTACAAGATTTCGCTTAATCTCTTCACGGCAAAACAGTGTTTTCTAAATTAGACATTGCACAGGTTTATTATCACAAACCCGTCTAGGAAAACCACACATCTAAAACAGTGATAATCATTGCAATATTGAACATCTTTTAAATCTTTTAATGCTATTACTCCACAACCTTTTTATAGGTTTTACATTTTTTTACATATTTTTCATCAAAATTTATAATTTTATAATCTGTTTCAGAACAATTTTCACGATTTATATCTGCATCTTTTTTAAGATGAAATCCTTCGGCTTTAAGTGCTGATACATAATTCATTGGTATTTTTATTAAATTTCAAATTGTATGAATCTAGTATTTTCTTAATTTTACCTCTTTTAGGGTATTTTATAAATTGTTTTTGTTTTTTATCTACATATATACCATGAGGATTACATAATCTACTTAAATTAAGCGTTTTAGGATATGTTTTCTCTTTTTTTTTATTTTTTTTTTTTTTTTTTTTTTTTTTTTTTTTTTGCTTTTTTTTACATATTTCAAATTAAAAGAATCAAATACCTTCTTAATTTTATCATGCTTTTTTGGATGTTTAATTTATTTTTATCTGAATAATTTGTTACATCTGTGGGGTTCACTCTTTAAATCTATAGTTCTAACTCTTAACCCCACGAACACTTAAGAAGCGAATAATCGCTTAAGTGTGAACAGAACAAGTGAGACTTGAGAAGGGTTTAAAACCCTTTATTATTCAGTTTATTTACAATCAGTTCTGACTTGGAACTTTACAATAAAGCCGCCACTCGGGCTTGATCTTAAATACTAATAATTTGAACTAAAATTAACTTAACTAAAGCTCTTAAATAAATACAGCCGAAGCTATCAAAATCTAACTAGTTGGCCCCTAAGTATTAATTAAGTCGGCGAAGCCTTGCAAGGGCCTAAGATATGGTCGAGCGTAATAACAGCTAAGAGAGATGTCAGGAAATCAGACTCTCTCTCTCGAAGTCGGTTAAGTCACGACTTAAATAGCACTCATTCTCATTTGCATTATCTGCGTTTCTGAATTCACACTCTGGCAGGAAAAACTGAAATTAGAATAAGATTGGAAAGATACAAAACTTAAAATAACTGTTAGAAAACTTATAATAAACCTTACACATCTATATTTAATAAATCTACTTAAGCATATTTATTTTTACCTGTTTTTCTTATATATTTAGCTAATAATTTAATTAAATCATCTTTCTTATATCTCCTAGGTTGTTAATATTGAGTTTCCTTAAAGTTTTATAAAGTTCTCTAACAGTCTTTAGTCTCAGTGTGTTTTCCAACTTTTAGGAAAAATTTTTAAAAGAAATTTTTTCGGGTTTGATCTAACCCAAATATATCAGACTATATCATAGGTTCCCAACCTTTTTCGAACTGGTGCCCCCTTTTCTAGTGAATATTTCAATACCGCCCCCCTAGAGAAATAAGAGCGTACATAATGCATGGTGAAAACAAGAATTAAATAAAAAAATTACTAATAGATAGAATGTTGTTGGAATTGAAACGCTACTGAATTTCTTCGTTATTTAAAAAGAAAAATAAAAGTTTTAGCTTACCTGTTATAAGGACAGGCAGGGGTTTTGATGATACGAAATAATCCATAATAAACTATTGCTTTCTAAATAAATAAATTGACAGTTTCAGAGAACACTCAAAAGGCATACTTAATTATTATTAAAAAGTATTTTTATTAAAATTTAAAGGCATCGAATTTCTAACTTAACTAATGAGAAGGCTGAATTTGATGCATTTTAAGAAGCTTGTTAATATCAGGCTCGATTTTACTTAAAAACAATCGTAAATCGCCGCGTTCAGTAACATGGAGCCGATTTCTCTTTTTCGTTACCAATGTTGCTACAGCACTAAATCCACGTTCTGCTAAATATGAAGATGGGAATGCTAGCAGAAATCGTTGCACAATCGACCATAATCTTGGATACAATTGCGAAATCGACTTCTGCAGCCAAAATTCTTGGTAGCCATTCTTGAATTTAATTTTTAATTCCTCATTTGTCGTCAGTTCTATCAGTTCTTCTTCTAACTGAGATGGTCCTGCTGTGTTGACATTGGAAAAAGGATCCAAAACCCAGTCTGGTATGTCCATGTTTAAAATGTCCTCGAATCGTTCCTTGAAGTCATTGTAGAGGTTTTCCAAGTGCTGACAGTAAACAAGCAAGTCGTCGTGCTTGAATGATACTGCTGATAAACATGGGAAGGTATGGAATTCACGTCTGCCTATATTTCTTTTATATAATAGCAGTTTAGACACGAAAGCAGCAATGCTATTTTTAGTCTTAATCAAGTTTAAGTCTTCTCCTTGAAGTTGGAGATTGACATCATTAAACAATTTATAGAGGTCTGCTAAGTACGCAATATCGTTTTTTGATGCGATGAGGTTGTCGCGCAATTCCGTGTCTTTGTTTCCTAGGAACTCTATCACAGATTCAAACAGATTGTAAAATCGAGTCAAACAAGTACCTTTTGAAAGCCAGCGCACCTCTGTGTGAAGCAGCAATCGGTTGAAATCTTCATCATTTGCAATGCAAAGCTGACTAAATAATCTGTCATTCAACGAGTTACTTCTGATTTTATTAACTGCTCTTATAACATATTGCAGTGATGTATGGAGACGTTCGCTCAAATTTTTCGCAACCAAATGCTGTCGATGAATTACGCAATGCACAGCAAGCACGTCCGGAACTTTATTTTTTAAGCATGCTATGAAGCCTTTGTGACGCCCTGTCATAGCCGGTGCGCCATCCGTAGCAACCGACAAAATATTATTAAAAGGAATTTCCTTTTCGTCAAAAAACTTTTGCAGTGTATCAAATATGGTTTCTCCTTTTGTATCTGTTTCCAAATTGGTAGCAAACAACATTTCTTGACATATTTTTTCATCTTTGATAAACCTCACGTACGACAATAACAATGCTTCATTGGTTGGTAAAGTGGACTCATCCAGCTGAATTGAAAATTGACAAGTCTGCAGATAATTGCACAACGATTCTTCAATGTTTTCAGCCATCTCATCAATTCGTCTTTGCACAGAATTATTGCTCAAAGGAATTTTTCGGATAATATCTGTAGCTGGTTTATGGAGCACGGTGGTTATTACTTCTTTAACTGCTGGTAAAATTAAATCTTCCCCAATAGTATGTGGCTTGCCTGTTTTAGCAATCAACAATGAGATATTGTACGAAGCTCGAAGTCCGTCATCGTCTTGTTTAGAAGCTGATGAAAATAATTTTGATATAGTTGGCTGATTTTCAATCTTCTTTTTTATCTCTAGAAAATAGGTCATATCTCTGTCTTTCTTATCCGGATGCATTTTATTAAGATGATCTTGAAGCCTAGAAGGTTTCATCGCTTCATTCGAAAATGTTTTTTGACAAATAAGGCACAATGGAGATGATGGATTTGAGGGATTTTCGATAAATCCGTATTTTATATAATCCGCACTGTACTGCCGCCTCTTCTTTTTTGCTTCCGACATGGGTTTTTCTTTACTTATACTTGATCCAAGTTAAGGGAGCTGCAAGGGATACTGCCGGTTTAAATAATATAAGTTGAAGTAGCAAAATATTAAGGCAACGCCGTTTTCATCGTACGCAGTACATGCTGCGATGAACGATAGATAGTGTGAGCCTGAGTCTGTAGCATTCTGCGGGGCTGTTCTATTTTTAGCTACCTACAATTTTGATCGGGTAAACCACTGGCGACGATTTGTCTACTCCGCCGCCGCTTATTTCGGCGCTCTAATTTTTTCCCGCGTCCAACGTCGCCTACGCACTTTTACAGACTCTCTTAGAATACAGTTTAGTTGGAGATCTCGCTATCGTTGCCGCTTGTAAGTGGCATTTTTTAGTCCCAGTGACATTTTTTGTAAATGTTACGGCCAAAGCCCGAAATCGGCCAATTCGCATTTTGGCCAACGTTGCTGTAAACTTACCGGCGAATGTCCAATCTTTTTGTTGATTTCTGGCTTTGACCGGCCAATTTGGGAAAAAAGAAATCAAGGGCAGATGGTTTTACACACTGTTAAAAATGAAGTATTTAAAAATGAGTACTTCTGTGAGTTCAACGAGTAGAAACTATTCAGTGAACGCATATGCTGTAACAATGTGATAGTGTGAAGATTAGATTTGCGCCCTTCAAAATGACGAATTATATCTTAAGCAAATGCGTTGCGTATCGAGTATGAATACAGAGGCAAATTGAGTACTCAATTTGTCAACTACCTTTAAGGGTGATCCTTAGTCTTTTTCTGCTCCATAGACTCAATCTACCATTATCACATCAGGCTTTGGCCAAGAATTCCCAGCCACTTCGCGAAATGGCCGGCCAAAGTATAAAATACAATATTAATTGCAAGTATTTCGGACTTTGGCCAAACCTCCTGGCCAAAACGCGAACTGGCCGAACTTCGGGCTTTGGACGTAACATAAATATGTACATAAAGACAATAAAGATTTAATTTTGCACTGAAGGCTTTTCCTTCTGATATTATGAACTCCGGTTCTACTGCTCCTTTCACTAAAATGGTGACCCTTTCAACAAAAGTCAACAGTTTTCTGCGACTTTTTGGAATCTCGCTAAATTGTCAAGACAGGTTGCTAGTTTTAGCACATGCAGCCCCAGAATCGTACATACTAGAGAGGTATGTCTTTCTCTGAACAGTGAAGTCTCATATCGAAAGATGTGAATTTTCGCACACGTGATAGAAATGAATTATCAGCGTGATTTTAAAATCTTTTTAGACTATATTTGGCTAATCTTCCAACGCCCCTCTGTGCTATATCAACTCCCCCTAATTTTCTCTGGGTTTTTACCGCCCCCCTGAAAGCCTGAAACGCCCACAAGGGGGCGTTATCGCCCACGTTGGGAACCTATGGACTATATGAATATATTAAAATTTGTTTGACATAAAATGTTTTTATAACATGGCTTAATACTCCAAATATACTGGAATTTATAGATGAAAAACAAGTCCGGAAATTACGGAAATGAGCAAATACTAGAAAATAAAAAATTATAAATATATAGTAGGGCACATTAAAAACTAATAAAAATATCCCAGATCTGGGAGTATTTATGAAATATTTGTCAGATGTTCAAAACATTTTAAACTCTATATTTATATCATAATTTCATTTCTATTCGTCCTAGAGTTTTTTTGGAAACTAAGGGTGATAGCTACCCTTTTTAAACTCTATAATTATATTGGGAGTACGCATTAGTCTCCTCAGTTTGGAAAAAGGTAAGTTGTAGGCATTATTTTAATTTTCTAATAGTGACTTTTAATTTTGAAAACCTTCCATTTAAATTTTTGTTTTCCACCTGCCAGAATGAGAGTTCAGTGTTGTGTTTTATGTAAATGAAGTAGAACTAGTATTTAATGGGGAAGTTCAGTCTCTTCCGTAGAAGAGCACAGAAGTTATTAGTACAGTGGATTCTGCCTTCAAGGATTAAGTCGTTACTTTAAGCCTTATCTTGCTACGAAGGGCCGTAGTCTTACGTGCCTGCTAGTATTCGCCGAAGAAGTTTAATTTTCGGCTATTTTGGTTGGTTTTCTATGTACAGCTTCGGTTAAAGTTTGGCTATTTAGAATTAGTTTAGTTTTGTATTTTCTACCTTAAGTTAAAGCCCAAGTGGATGCTTTCCCGGGAGCCAGAGAAGGGACCGACTGTGAGTGTTTATTTGAGTGAATAAAAGGGTATTTTAACCGTTCTTCTATTTTCGTTCTATTTAACCGTTCTTTCGGACTTCTATTTTATGGTTTCAAGGAGAAAGCGAATAATCACTAGCCCCTCCCATGGAAATTCTAGAAGCCAAGGAGACGTAAATTAACTAGAACTTTATAAAGTTATGGTTAAATTGTCTGATGTAAAACATCATATCGTAAGATTGGACATCTGCTAACAACGCAGCCTTAAAATATTAGCAATGTTGTATAAGCATCAGATATTTTTTTTTCGTGCGAGAATGTCGAATTTTGAGCCGAATGGGCGCCATTTGTGGGAACTTTTGACTTACTTCTTTAATTTGAATAAATCTGTAGCTGAGGAGCATGGATTGCTTATAGTCTCATATGGTGAGGCTGCTCAAGTGAGAAAAGTCGTGAGTGGTTTCAAAAGTTTAAGAACGGTGAATGTGACGTCGAAGACAAAGAATGGAGCAGAAGGATGAAAGTTTACAAACACGCGGAATCGGAAGCATTATTGCTTGAAGATTCGTGTCAAACGCAAGGGAAACTTTCACTTAATAAGGAGTGACTCAACAAGCAATTTCACATCGGTTAAAATCATTGGGAATGATTCAAAAGCAATGAAATTTGGTTCGATATAAACCAAGAAACGTTGAACGCGAACTTTTTATACGTGAAATGCTTACCAAGCGTAAATGAAAGGGTTTTTTTGCATCGTATATTAGTCACTGATGATGAAAAATGGATCCACTACGATACCCCAAAGAAGACGAAATCATAGGGACCACCTGGTCATGCTTCAACATCGACAGCCAAGCCGAATATTCATGGAAAATAATCATGTTATGTATGTAGGGGAATCAATTTGGTGTTATGTATTATGAGTTGCTCAAACCGAATGAAACCATTACTAGGACTCACTAAACACAAGTGATGAGACTGAGAAGAGCATTCAAAGAAAATTTTGCCCACTACTACTGCAGACATAACAACATTATTCTCCTGCACGATAACATTCATCCACATGTTGCAACGCCGGTGAAATCTTACTCGGAAACAGTCAAATGAGAAGTTTCCTCGCCCCTCCCTCTGTATTCATCAAATATTGCTCCTTCTGATTACTATTTGTTTCGACTGATGACGCATGGCCTGTCTGAAAAGCGCTTCACATATGGATAGCCCCGTAAGATCATGCTTTCTTCCGAGACTGTATCCGTATGCTACTAGAAAGATGGGGAAAAGTAGTGGCTAGCGATAGATAATACTTTGAATAAAACATAACGAATCGTTCTTTCACAATAAATGCCCAATTTTTGATAAAAAAAAGGGCGGAGACGTATTTGTATTCCTAATACTAAATTTTTTCTTAATTAGAAAACCATGTTAGAAAGACATGAAACTCTAAATATATAAAAATTATATAAGGACACTAAAAGGTCTTTCAAATTCATGACCCGTCCATCAACAGAAATTTATAAAGTATGTTTAAGTATTCCAGATATATCAGATGTCTAAACCCCGTTTCTGGAGGGATAAAATATATCTAAGAACATAGTTTCATATGATAATTACTATTTAAATGTCTTTTTATACAGGGCATACGAATATTTTTATCACATTCACAATCATATTTCGTATTATTAATTTTAGATTTGTAAATTTTACAAATACTGTAATATTCAAATTTCCCTAAACTGAATTGAGTATAAAATTCATTTAAAGATTTTTCAATTTTACAACGACAACATGTTTTAGCGTTAAAACTTTTAATGAAAATTAAAAAATTTCATTGTATTTTCTTTTAATTTTACGAAATAAAGCAAGTCTATTTCTATACCTCTGTTTTAAAAATAAATGTGTATTACCATTATAAAAAATTCATTATCAAAACTATTGATATTTTTTCTACCCGAAAAGGTTATTTTCGTAGCTTGATTAAATATTTCTGGACCTTGATAAGAAGCTTTGCTATCACCACTACTTTCTAGCCTTTCTGAATCTTGCGAATACTCATCATCTCTGAAAAAAATATGTATTAATTTATTACATATATTAATTATTAAATTGATTAAGAACTCAGATTGACCCAGAACTAAATTATCGTTACGTTACGTTCGAACTAAATTATCGTTACGTGTTCGACTATTTTGCGAGGAAATCTACTACATAATATTTTACACTTTCGACGATTTTTTCTGTTTTAAATCGGGGATGCCACTATTACCAAGTAAACACCGTATTAGTTTTTAAAGAAGTTCTGAATTATAAATTAATAAATTTTCTTCTTCGAAAATTTTAACTTTTAGTCTGCTTTGCGTAGTGTGTAAATAATTCTGAAGTCACGTTGGAGCAGGTTATATCTTGATGATTCATTCCAGGTTTTATAATAAAATTTAAAACCATACATTTTAAATTTCTTAAAATGAATTTAAAGAATTCGTTGATTAATTTACAGTTCATCCAGGTATGATTCATAAACGTGATTCTATTGAAAATTCTTTGGAATCCGCCTTGACAAATACCAAAGAGTTACCAAATATTATTTCTAAAACATTTTAATTTTATATGAATTTTGTTTTATTTATGTGTTTATGTATTGTTGTGTGCGTAGGGGTTCGTAATGGATTGAATGCACAAATCGTTAAAAAGTTAATAAAATTTATTCTTTTCACAAGAAATAAAACAAAACGCTGGAATATTTCCTCTGAGATATTCGTATAATATTACAGTATATCACAGCAGTTATATTTTGAGCTACTAAAACGTTAAACAGAACTCAATTCAAAACGGGGAAAGTTAATCCGATCTCACAACGAATTCGCTACAATCAATAACAGCACTAAGTAAAAAACTACCGTTCACTTAACAACAACAACTGAGCTCAGTTGTTTTAATCCGGCTTTTATAAGTTTTTAATTATGCCCAAGAACAGTCTGGTATTTTCTCTATTTTTCTGGGTAGCAAAAGCGATTACGAGATATTTATTTATTAAATGTTAAATGCACACGCTCTTGCATTTTTACTTTTCCGGCGTAGCTTTCTCTTAAATTTGCATTGCAGGGGAAAATAAAATAATTTAATTGCAATTCCACTAAAAATAGCTGAATAAATACAAAATCCCTAACAGTATTTTGTTTTTTTCATGGTTTGGATTCATTGTATTGTTTTATGCCTACTATTAGAGAGTTCACTATCTTAAGTTTATTGTAATTTTATATATTTTATTTTTCTCTTCCTTATATATATTTTAGAACAACAGATTTGAAAGGTGTTGACTATTTAAATTGAATAATGAAACAATAAATATTGCTTATGTATACTGCACAAATGTCTTTCTGTTGTTATTACTTTGTAAAGGGTAAGCATAGGTCTTCTACATATCAAATGAATTTTTATTTACACAGGAAATTTAATCTGTGCACTACTTTCCTCTAATTTTAAGGTTAAATTTTTTTTGTGTAATTTAGTTTTATTGTTATAACACTCGGCTGGAAAAAATAAGTCCATATTAACTCTAATTGCATCAAAAAGATGCCATAATTATTTGACCGAAAGGCACCTCGGAAGTGAGCGCAGTGATAATTCGTAATCCAGAGGGGATGTTAACATATAGGACATTCATAATTTTTTAGTTTAATTGATTATGGCAAAGCACACTAGGGCTATCTGCCTCAGAGAAGGAATGCCTTCTTGGAGGATCTAAAGGAAACTGGCTCTTATGTACGATTCGTATGGCGTAAATCCACAAAAACGCCTATGCAGCCAGCCCTTTCAGCTGGAATGGAACCCAGGTCGGAATTCCCAGTGTTTGCCCGACGTTTGGTGGACATTTTTCACCTGAAGCAAAAGGGTAAATTCGTGCCCCCATATGCAATGCAAGTTAAACTTATCCGCTTTTATAGTCAGTAAATATAACTTGTTTTAAAGCATGATATTATAACTTTTGCAGTAATATTTAATCATAGTTTTTGTGTTGAGGAAATGATATACAAACTATTTATAGTTTTAAATAGAAAAAAAAGTTTAATAAGTTTTTTATGAGTGAATCAAAGTAAATAACTTTGGCAATAATAAATAATAGTGTAAATAATAGAAAGATATTATAATAATTTTCAAGCCTTTTTTATATCCTAATTTTCTTGCCTTTGTCGAAGAAATATCATCAATAATTTTTCATAATTTATTTTTTTATTTAGCTCATGGTCTATGGAGAGAATACCTGTGATTTTCAGTTTTTTCTTTCGACTTTCGAACTTTCGATAAAACTTTTTATTATTATAAGTTTCTGATTCTTCTTTTACGTTAGCAAAAGGGATTGGAAATGTTAAAATATATTCGGAACTTACTAGTTTTCGAACTTGGATATGATTAAACTAAACTGCATTCGTGAATTATCTTTAGAAGGTGTTATAACTGATTTAGTCTTCAGAATTACTAAAGTTTCCTGTTATTTAAAACTACATATTTCTGATGAAATGTCTTCAACTTTTACTCATTCAGGCATTTAAATGTTAAATTACAAGCTGCTTCTTTTAATCATCTAAATCCGATGGCATTAGTTCTTCATCGGATAGATATGAAGAACCGGGAGGGCATGAAAGAGATAACATTAATAAAGAAAACTGCATGCAAACACTGTTGAATGAATGTCATGTAATGACAATATAGAAATCATACAAACATGAATTAGAACAACTTAAAAATTCTACTCAAAACAAATAATATGTAATTTAAATTCTTCACAGAATAATGTTTTAACTTTTCTATGGAAATACAAATGAAATTTAAAGAACAACATCAGTTCTTGATTTATAACATTTCATTTGCCAGGTTGTAGGGATTTATATTTATTTTAAATAACCAGCTACATTTAATTTTAAGTTACTTTCCTATAAGCCTTCATTCCCCTAATTGTCAGTGCCAGAATATTTAAATTTGGCAGCGCGCGTAAGAAATCCAAATTCTACCAGTGGAAGAAGAAGTTAAATATCGACGTTCCGGTAGAGAAAGAGAGAGTGCGGGAAATTGCCGTGCGTGCTTATACGCAAACTTCTGTTTAGCAATGACTGCTGGTTTGACGTGGCTTAAGCGCTATTATCCTGCTGCCACTAGACTCATTTACGCGCTGTAGGCTACAGGATTATATGAGCCCTGTAGATTAATTCTACTATTTGTGAACATCTTAAATTCTTTAGTTTGATTCTACTGTTTCAGTTACCGGCCCAAGTTGAGGCGTAGTATGTTAGCGTCAAGTTGACGCATTGTAAATAAATTAAAGAGTTTAATAAAGGGCAGTTTTAACCCTTCCTAAGTGCAATCACTATTTCTTAAGATTCTACACAACAGAAGGATAGTAGAACTTTACAAGGTTAACCGCAAGTTTTATGTACACAGCCCTTTTGGCGCCACAGAAGTCAATTACATTTCTGTCTTAACATTTAACCTCTGCAATCCGACTAAGTATAGAGTATATCCATTTGAAATATTATAATAAATAATATGAATTTATACAAAATAAATTGTTTTATTTAGGTATTTCAAACAGTTCAATTTTTATTTGTGTGTTTTAATATGAGGAACGCGTTCGTTCTGTGACTTTGCAATAACTTGCCACCACAATTAATTAATTTATCTCAACTAATTACTCTGTCTCACCTGTGGCAATAAATTTGTTTGTCTTTTTAACTTTTATTAATTTAGTCTGTGTATCTCAAAACACTGATTCAAGTGACAATGTGATTATCGAAAACGTTTGGCTTTCCTAAAATCATCAAAACAAATTTTTGTTGTTCATCTAAATCCTGAAAGTGCAATGAATTTACAATTTCATAATTTTTCATTTCTTCATTTTAAATCTAGTCTTTAACCCAGTCTTCACTCTAAATGATGTCTAGTCATCATTCTTCTCTCCTCCTAATAATAAGTCCTGAACTCCTTGTGGTCGAGTACATAAGGCTGCTAAAGACTCTTGGTAATTCGACTTGCTCACGAATTCTAACAAACGGGCTTGCTGCATGAGTATTTTCGTGAATTTACTTACAGGTATCGTAAATGCGAGTTTAGTTTTAATCGAAAACTTCTCTACGACAGCATTCTTTCCCTCAGACATACGCCGTCTAGTACTTGGTTGTATTCAGATAAAGGGGAGGGGAACTATCCTAGAGATAATTCTAATATAGAAGCTATTCCCAGCAAACAAACATTTAGTTCTACGCTTTTCATAGTTCCGACAATATCTATAATCTGCTGCGGCCGAGCAGGAAACATTGCTAAATGCAATCTTGTGCAGTTTGTGCCAGAATCAGTTCTTCGTGAATGGGCTGGCTTCATGGAATTTTCCCCCATATGTAACACGAATACAAATTAGTTTTCCTTATAAAGTCTTCCACTAAGTGTCCATTATAAGCTGTCGATCCCAGAGCAATTTTTCGTCAATCGAAAATGCCAGATAACGTTTTCCAGTGCACGATTTCATGATTAATATAATTTAGTGCTGTTTTATATTTCATCTCTCGATCTAACACCCCCTTGTCAATTGCCCTCTTTGACTTAAATGCACTGAACTTTGTGAATTTGGTAGGTAGCTCGTGAATAATTTTTAATTGAAGGAATCATTTGCAACATCAAGCATTTTCATTCTGTTTCCCTTTCTTCGCAGAACTGACTTATAATTCTTAAACTTTCTTTAACAAGATAAAATTTCTTTTGAAGAATACATTTTTTCATACCAGTTAACTAAGAACCAGTAAAAAGAAATTTTAAAATTTGCTCCTTAATATTAATTATCTTATAATCAACGAAATAGAAATAAGCTTTTATGTTATCAGTTATCTTACAATACGAGGGAACATTCATCTTAATTCTCAAACTTTGATTTTTATTTCTTTGATACTAAACATCTTATTTTATTTCTTGATATAAACAACAGAACAATTCGGAAAAAGTGAGACCATGTTTTACTTTGTCTCACAGTAATCTAAGCTGCGGTTTTTTTAGCATCCAACAATGATTTTAAGTTTAACTATATTAATTGTGTAAATATGCAATTCGTAGACAAAATAAATATAAATACAGATGGATAAAGTCTGCAACTTCAGATTTCGTTCTGTAGCATATTCTTTTCCAAAACTGGAGCAATAAGTTGATATATAGTACATTTTGCTTTGGGGCTTCCTTATTTTTAGCTCGTTTAAGAAAAGGTAATAATCAAAATTAATTCAATCCTACTTAAATAACTTTGTTATTTATTGTTTTATGCTACGATTAGTCAGCTATATACTGAAAAGACAACAGCCTGACTGATTTACTCATGGATAATATGATTAACTGATTACGAAAGATGACTAAAGAAAATAAAATAGTTGACCTTATAGCACTGAGAAGAAAATGCATTGTCAAGACGAAGCGCGATTTTTATTGCTATTAAGCTAATTGTCCTTTAATTGTCTGTTGTTTATTGCTAATTGTCTTTTAAAATGTTTTGTCCGGTTGATTCAAAAAATTGAGATTCATGGCAATTTCGTTTTTTATATGCATTTCTAATTTTTCATAGCTAATTTGGCGCCCTTACTAGCCGATCACCTGAGGTACCCTTTCTTTACTCTATAATCTGCGAAAACCGATATAAAGTAAGTATGAGCATGATAGAAGTACCGATTTTCCAGATTTTCCCTAAAAATGTGCTTTAATACCTGTATTATGCTGAAAAGAAATTTGGAAAAAGGTCTGACTACATTAATTAATTAAGTCATTTATGAATGTTTTCAATTCTACTCACTAGATGGCAGCACGAACAAGTTCACTTAACTCCTTGAAACATATTAAAAAAGAGAATAGCGTCATTAACTGGACGATGCGATTGCATTGATTTTCTCGCATCTGTTTGTTCTGCAGTAAAGCGCATGTGATATTCGGAAGAGAATTGAACCTGTTTTGATTAACCATAAATCAGCCCATCAATAAAGTATTCATTTGTTATACGAGTTATTGAACTATAAATGTTTTATTTTCACAATTTATCTCGCCCTTCTTTCAAATAGAGTGTTTCTGTGCTTTCACGAAGGCCCTAGCATTTTAATTAAATGTGCATAGAACTTTTTCTGTTTTATCTGGACATGGAGCTAGGACTTATATTCTGCCGGTGCCCAGTTTTTCTACTTTTCAGTTTTAGAATGAAATCGTGAAGTTCAACCAGAGCTCCGAATAAGACGGGCTACCGTAACTTGTCGGATTTCTGATTTGTAGTTTTAGCTATTAAAAAAAAAAAAAAAGGCGCCTCGTTAGACCAGTTTTTAATTTTCATTTTCTGTCATTGACAGAAGAAATTTTAGAAGTAAAAATAAAGCAGAGCACATGTTAAACATTTTTAAATGTTTAATAAATTATGTATTTGTATTTTAATAAAAATAATTTAATTAATTATATATAAATCAGCAAATTTAAAAATTAATTAAACAGCTATGTATAAAAATGTAATTAATGTTTTTTTTTTTTACATCTGAATTATTTTTCTACGTTTTAAATGAAACGGGAGGAGTGAAAATTATTTCTTTTATGTCTATTTCGGCGCATACATAAGTTTCAAATGCTATTAGTGTAGGTTTCACAAATCTTTTTTGGTACATACTCGTACATAAATAAGTCTTAATTAATTTTCGTTTCAAAAATTATCTTTCACCGTTTTCAGCACCAACACGCAAAGTCAATAATATTCTTAAATAAACAAGTTAGAAGAGACAAATTGCTAGATGTAATTAACTGCAAAATGTCAAAGGGATTTTGGGTTTTAAATTTATCTTTGTAAGTATCTTTAAAAGGACACATCTTTTAATTTTTTTCAAATTGTTACAGTTTTCATAAATCTTCATTACCCGTTTCTGATATTTGTATAAGAAACTAAGATTAACACTCTGCAATTTTGGTAGTTAAAAACGTTCATTTAAGAATGTCCGCGCAATATTTAAATATCTAAAAGTGCATTAAAAGAAAGTTAATTCTATATATCTCAAGCGTTTGCAGTGATTCGTCTTGATGTTCATTTTGAAGCTGATGCATTTTTTGACTTCTCTGGATTTAAACTGCAGATTTATAATCAAATTCTCCACTTATATCTTCACTAAGTGTTTTGGCATTTAAACATGTGATTCGAATCTGATCTATATTCTGCTGATAATTTCTATTTCCCTTCAATGGCAACTAACTAAAGAATTGTCTTGAAGCTGTTTGCTGATAGGCCAGGATTTTTTCTGTTAAGAATATTGTGCCATATTATCATAGAAGAAATAAATTAAGAGAATTTTTAACTTTAAGACATAAATTTTGCGCTACTTTTAAAATATTGTCTTTCATTAATTCATAAAATTCGCAGCAAATTTCTTGCAGCTGATAATAGTAGAGGTCGACTTGCTTCGAATTTGCTTTCCCACCATATGTCTGATGGCTGCTTCAGCGTTAAACTGCATTAAAAGAATTGCTCAACTCTTTGGAGAACAAGCGAAGAAGAATATTTGGTTGGAGATATGAATGAAAAATTCTTAACCTGAGAACAGTAGAGAGAAATAAAATGCACGCTTTGTGAAATTTGGGAAGGGAGTAAAACCCAGCACAGACATATACAGTTATATAAGACGGTAAAATTAGAGGCTTTTGCAATGAATTTGGAAGAATATTGGTGGATTTAATAGTGGCTTCAATTTTAGATTGCGGAATATGAAAAACCCTTAAAGGAAAAGTACTATGAGTTTTCTGTTAAAAATCACACAATTCCCATCAGTGCAAATATTTGGTTCATAACGACTCAACCACTATCAACTTTAGTAGCGGTAATAATCGCAGTAAATTTCATACAAGGAGCTTTTAAAATTCAATTTTAAGATTAGAACTGAATCTTTTATTGATTGATTTACAGTTGAAATTAACTTCAGCTGCATTAATAATGTTAGAACCTACACGGATTTTTACTCGAACAGTCCGCTTTCTCGAATTGTCTGCCAACTGTTGGTTTAATAGAACTATTTGTTTAATTATCCGATTTTCAAAGATTTCAATCAAATCATTCATTTAATCAAATAGTCTAAGTGAAAATTAATGATTAGATTTTATATTAATATGTATAATGTTTATAAATAAGTACCTTCATAAAGGGTTTGAGTAATTCCCTTAACCACTCGTTATATTTAGGTATTAACGCCAGAAATTACAGTAAAACTCTCCTTAATCGAAATATATCTTACGAGGAAGAAGGTGAGGGAAAATAGTACTGACTGGCTATAGAGTCCAACATTTCTTTTTTCCGGAAACGTTCTCTCTATGCATAAACAGAAAGCTGTGAAATAAATCTTTCCGGAGCATAAATTTAAAAATCTTTGACAGATTGTGTCAATTCGAATTTGCGTTTTATTAAACAAGCTAGAAATTGCTAAGCTACTAAATCATAAAAATCAAAGGTACTAACTTTATTTTAAAATTATTTAATGCAAAATTATGAGTGTATTTTGACATTCTATGAGAAAATTTGTCAATAATCAATCATTGAAGTTGATAATATACTGAACTTCCTATAAATAGTTAATAAAGACACATTTTGAGCTAGCACATTTTGAAGGTTAAAAAAAGGGAAGCGTAATTTTTCTAATACGAAATCATATAAAACAAATAAGGAGTTAAAAGCACATGTCTAAATTAGCAGTTTTATAATTTTCCAAATCTCCTTTTATTTACAGCCTCAAACTTTTAAACTGGAGATTTAAATTTCTTCTAATAAAAATAAAATATGCGAAAAAATGATGAGAACAAATTCTATGTGTTAAAAAACATTAATACCCGAGCTAGGACACTTTGCGGGAGATCCAGATTTTCTAATAAAAAATTTTAAAAAGTAGTAAAAGTGTGGGTAAAATGTTTTTAAAAAATTGAGGACACACACGAAATGAAATTTTTAAAGACACTATTAAAAAAAATCACGAGGGAAAATTATATAAAAAATTTAAATAATAACAATTAGATTTTTTTTACCTCCAACGAAGACAAAATTATAAAAAAAGTTTTAAAAATGGGTGAAGTTAAAAATATAAATACTTAAAATAATGAAAATATTCTGAAGAATGCAAGATATCTTTTAAAGAACTAAATTTACATTTAAAAAATTTATTTTAAGAAAATTCAGAACATTGAACAGGATTTTAAAATATCTTTTCCCTCAATCCAAAAATTATCAGTTCCCGAATATCATAACCATTTCACCAAAAACTTTGTTTCCTTTTTTCTTTAGTTATTTCTCATTTTTATAAATTTAATTTTTTTTACCTTAATTTTTTTTCATCATAAAGTTCTTTTAATTTCCTCGTTATTCAAATCTTTCAGTCTATAAGTAAGAGGATATGTGTTTAAAACTGCACAAAAATAAAAATCTCTTCCGTAAAGGACTTACGGTATCTTTTTGTGAAAATAATTTAAAATTTTGAAAGCCTAATGGTATCGCCGATTTTAAATTCCGTCTGTTCAATTTCTCTGAGCTTATATAAATTCTTATAAACTGCAAATACATTATTAGAAGCTTGTAGGGTTTATATTTACTTTAACTAACATTTATTTTAAGTCATCTTTCCTGTTTAGCCTTCATTTTCTCCTAGAAATGCCCGTGCCAGAGTATGTAAATTGTAGTAGCACGCGCAGTTTATTCAAATTTAGCGGAAGCTAGTTGAATTAAATAGTAGACGAAACCAGAGTATGAGAGTCTTGCTTTGAAGTCACGCTAGTGAGGTGCTCGGTAGATTTTAGATCGGCGTATGTCGGCCTGTCTGCCTAGCTTTGAGAAAGTGCTAGTTTTCAACTGTTTAATCAGTAATCTTGCTGAATCTCAGCGGTAATTAAAAACGCGGTTAGTTTAGGATCTCAAGAGTCTCGTCGGTAGTGTTTTGATATTTGTTCTAATTATTACTTTTAGTTTTACGTTTTGTTTGAGTTGAACCGCCGGGTTGGCGCAGTTTGTGAGCGTCAAGAAGACGCCTTTGCCATTTTAAAGATAAAATAAAAGGGCTTCAACCCCTTCCCACGTTTCTGTGTAAATTCACACATAGTAGCAATCACTACACCAGTTTCTGCTAAGTTGGGCCAGCGAGATCTTACAAGCTTCACCATGGGTTATCTTTATAGAGCGATAATTTTAATTGTTTAACTAATTTCTCTAGCATGTCTATATATGTTTTGGTTCCGTTTGCATCCAAATATTTCCTAACCTGTTTATTTAAAATCTTATTAAATATCTCAACTATATTATATTTGATTTCTACATTTCCCGTAATAAACCAATGAATATTATTATCTTTAAACAGTTGTTGAGAATTTTTTTATTCATATTCTCTGTATCCGTATCAGTCAGAATCATCATAGAAATTCATTCTTTAAAGAGCTATTTAAATGCGTTTGTGACCTTTTCTCTCGTTTTTCAATTTATAAGATCAGCTCATGCCTATTTATACTGAAACAATTAATTATGATTAAAAATAATTTGTTCCTCCCGTTTATATTTACGAAAGACTTTTAAAAATAATAGATCTGCTTGCCACTGAGCGTCAATGCTAGAAACATATATTCTCCTAAAATTTCTAATGAGTGATTTATATTTTGTTGATCTAAAAGGATTTCAATTTCTTTTTGAAAAATTTTTGTTTCTCTCTGCAATTCTTTTACGCCACAATAATCTGTTTCAGGATTATACTATAGATGTTTAAGACTTTTTTTCAAGGGGGGGGGGACAAGCCGATTTGGAATTGCATCTATGTCTTCTATCATATTGTTACGAATTTTGTGCTTAGATAGGCAATTTTAGTGACATTATAAGTAAAAATGTTGTATTTCTTTTGCATAATATAAAAGAAAAAATGTTAAGAGACGAGCTATGCCGGAAAATTATGAATACAGGGACACGTCCATTTAACCTTGAGTAAATGGGTATCCCGGTAACTTGGCAAGATATGGCCTAGCTGGCGAATTTGGCAATGAGTCTCCAAAAGTCGCCAATTTTAGTGTCAGAAGAGGGACTGAATACCAGTGACAAGAGCCATGAAAGAGCAATTAAGGCAGGTGGTGGTAGTCTTTGCTGCATTCAAAGAAGAGATGAAAGCTGGCTAAGAACCTGTTAAAGAAGAGATCAAAGCTGTTCAAGTAAAAACAGAAACTGTTCAAGAAAAGATTGAAGCATATCAAGAGGAAATGAAGAGAGAAATTTCCAGCATAATAGAAATTTTTTAAGAATCCTGAGGCTCAAATAGCCAGAAGGATACAGAGATTCTAGGAATATCTCATAAATATCCATCATCGGAAAGGAGCATCACATGGAAACGCCAACGCCCTGTCTAAGAAACCCTGCTCAGAAAGCTGCTTTTTTTTTCCAGGTTCGAAGGGGAAAACAAGCTGCTTAATCGTATCGCTAGACAAGTTCCAACTTCAACATCGGCTGATCGGGACCCATGGAGTGACGAAGTCAGAGAAGACCAGTTGGCACAAGGCGAAATTAATCCCATAATTGAATTAATGGAATCTTCAAACAGAAAACCTACCAAGCAGGACATTTCGATCTACAGTCCTAGAACGAAACAATGCTGGGCTCTCTGGGACACTCCATAATCGAAATGGTGTCTTGTACCAGAAGTTTGAATCAGATGTTGGAAAAGAATTTCGATGGCAGTTGATAATTCCAAGATTTCGGATCCCGAACATCCTTAAGGAATTACACAGCAGTCCAACAAGAAGCCACTTCGGAATAATGAAGACTTTATATAGAACTCGAGAGCACTTCTACTGGATTAATGCAAGGCATGACAGGCAAAATTGTGCCAATCTTGCGATGCCTGTACGGGTCGGAAAAGACTGAAGAAACACAAAGGAGGAAACCTGCAGCGTTACAATGTAGGAGCGCCTTTTGAACGTATCGCCTTAACATCCATGGACCTCTCCCACGAACTGCTGATAACAACCAATGCATCCTAGTTGTCATTGATTGCTTCACCAACTATCCAATTGAGCTGAAGCGTATCCTGATCAAGCGGTTCGCACGGTAACAGAGGTAATGCTACAGCACTGAATTTCCTGCTTGGGAGAGGCTCTACGATTACATTGCGATCAAGGAAGAAATTTTATCTCTGCTATAATTACAGAAATCTGCAAGCTACTCAGCATCGATAAAACTCAAACGACACCTTTAGAGCCCCACTCAGACGGCATTGTAGAGTTGTTTAATCAAACCATCATTAATATCCCCTCGTAGGCGGTTTCCAGAAACCAACAGGACTGGGACAAGAAACTACTTCTTTTTTACTGGTCTGTCGCAGTGTTCTTCATGAGACCACTGGTTATTCCCCATCCCAGATGCTCTTCGATCGTGACCTTCGTCTGCCTTCTAATCTCTAACCTCCGGATGCTCCTTCATCTCCTGAGGAGTTCATCCAACATCTCCAGGCACGGTTTGAAGTAATGCACAATTTTAAACGAGACCGATCAACTTGGTAACGGAGAAGAGTAAGGCCCGATAAGATACGAGATACGAGAGTACAGGACATCTATTCAACGACGGTGATAAGGTGTGGTTGTGGAATTTTATTCGAGGGAAAGAATTCTGTCCTAAACTACAGTCACCTTGGGATGGTCCTTACAAAATCCTAAATAGGCTGAACGACGTCGTTTTTCGGATCCGTGAGTCACCGAATTCTAAGCCTAAAGTCGTTCATTACGACAGTCCAGACGTTTACTATGTTTATAGTATGTAGTCCTCACAGTGCATATAATGTAAATAGCATACTAAGACCATGGTCCTATTTGTATATGAATTTGTTAATTTATACATTTGTTTAGCATTTAATTTCTTTTACGTCATTTATTGAATTATTATTTAAGTATTGCATTAATTTGCCTTAATTGTAAGGGTAGCTTCCTGTCCAGGGATTGCACTGCCCGGAACGTGCAGTCCTTGGGAGGAGGGCAGTGTTACGAATATTGTACACAGATAGATGATTTTAGAGCAATTGTATATGAAACTGTTGTAGTTTTCTGTGTACCGTAACAGAAATCTAGAGAGAAAGCTATGACGGAAAAGTAAGAATACAGGGGCAAGTCTATTTGACATTGAGTAAATGGATATCTCGGTTATTTGGCGATATATAGCCAAGCTGGTAACGGTTTTGGCGACTAATTTTGTCGCCAATTTTGCGACCATTTGTCGACATTTTGATCCGGTCCTTATATCACCGTAATAGGTTCCGTAATTGAATAAATATAATCGATCACTATATTAGCTGTAACCATAATTTGACTCTCATATTTCCTTCCAGTGCAAAAAGTACTAGAAATATCTCGGCGGCCGGGTTAAAACTATATGAGGTCGGAGAAAGCATCTGATCTCACTTGTTGTTAGCTGCTAGCTCAGCGGGAGTTCCGAGTACTATCTCCAGTTTAGCTTCGCTCTTTAGCTGCGCTTTGCTTTGCGTTGTGTTTAACGTTCTTACTAGTTTTAAGTGTCACTTCTGATTGTGCCCTCTGATACTGTGAAAATCTGTACCACTATTTTTGTGGGAAGGTCCAGAACTTTGAAAGGTTTCTTTCAATAAAATCAATTTTATTAACCTATCATCCGACCTGCGTGCATTCAATCTATTACAAATCCGTAAGCACATAACAATACTTTTATCACATACACTATCATATATCTAGTCTCAGTATCTCTATTTTTTAAATAACGTATATCATGTTTTATTCTCTTCGATACTCTATTTAGGGGCTTAAGTTAACTCAGGAATTAATTGCTTTTTACCCTATAAAAGCTGACTTTCAAGCCCTGTAAACGAGAACCCATGTAAATGCATTTCAAAGACTGACTTGTTAATTATTTTATTAATGATAGATTTTCGTTTCTTTATTTAAATAGCGTAAAAAAATCTAGCATTCATTTAAGTTTTTCTGTTTCAGATACTTTTCAATTGGGAATAATTAAATCTTTAATAATTCTCGTTCTTTTGCCAAAAATGTCCTCTGTTATGGTTTCAGCTTTCAGTGAATTTAACAGAGATGTATGAAATTTATAAGTATGCTTGTATTCCTCTTTTCTTTCTAAAATATTTGACTATTTATCTAGAACTTCGATTACTCCTGCTACAATATACAATGCAGCAAGAGGCAAAAACGTTCAGTGTAAAATCGGAGACATTTCCGGAATAGCTTTCTCTTTAGATGCACTTTGCATTGGGTTGTGTTTAACGTTCTTAGTAGTTTGAAGCGAAACTTCTGATTATACTCTGTGATGCCGTGAACACCAGTACGAGTATTCCTCTGAAAAATTCCAGAGCTTTAAAATGTTTCTGCTCATAAAATAAATTTTATCAATCGATTACGAACCCGTACGCAAGCAACAGTATGTATGTTAATTTTAGTGTACATTTATTGCACTAAAGTGTATATTCATTGAATTAGTTCAAGAAAACGTGTAACCTACTGTTACGAATTTTGTATTTAGTTAGATATTTTTAGTAGAATTATAATTAAAATTGTTTTTTCCCCCGTGCAATGCAGCACGTACGCCGGAAAAGTAAAAATACAGCAGCACGTGCATTTAACATTTAATAAATGGATAGTTCGGAATTTATATTTAATTTCAATAAATGTAATTGACTACTGTGTCAGCTGTAACCGTAATTCTACTCTTTTGCTTTCCAGAAATCACAAGAAGCAGAAATTACTAGAACCTCTCGCGACCGAGTTAAAGCCATAGAAAGCCAGATAGAGAACATCTCATCTCAGTTGTTTAGTTAGCTGCTGTTGTTATTGTTGATGGATTTAGCTTTCTCTGTGCTGTGCTTTGCGTTTTATTTAACGTTTTTAGTAGTTTAAAATATAACTACTGATTATTACTGCGTAATATTGTGAACACTCGTACAAATATTTCTGAGAAAAAAATCCAGCGTTCTGTTACATTTCTTTTGAGTTTTGGAATTTGTGGAATTTGAGTTTCATTTCCCTGTACAAAGAGATAAACATAGTTTATGGTGTCAGGAGTAGGATGTGATGCGTGCAATGTGTGGGGGGGGGATTGCACGGAAATTGGAAGTGAAGATTGATGATTCCATTTTTCCGAATTTGGTGAGTAGTAATTTTGGTTTTCCAAATAAGGTTTAATGTCAAATACTATTGATTAGTGCTGTGTTCTTATTTCCTAATTTGAGTTGACAGCGTTGTAAATAAGTACTATGAAATCACCTTAAATTTATCTTTTGTGGAATGGGAACAAGATATATATATATATATATATATATGTATGTATATATATACATATATTTTTTAATTCTTCACGGTAGTTGAATAAAGATGTGAGTGTGTTATAGCTCCATTTTTATATTTAATTTAACCTAACACCGTAGTTTGTGAAACCGGCGAAGAGTAATTTCATTATTTTAGGGCCACTTCGCCACAGACAGTGTCTGTGTTGAGTTTGATGTACTTTTTTTTGCAATGATTCGGCTTTAGTTGTCAATTCAGGGTTGTTATCTGTTTTAATTAAGATAAACTTTAAATCACATAAGTCATTAAAAAACTATGTGTTGGCGCACACGGCGAAGCAATTTTAAGATTAATAATTCCTAATGGAACGAAAAAGTTACTTTGGAAACTTTAATTAAAACTTCAGAAGTGTATGCAAGCGATGTCGAACTCGAACAAAATATACTAATATTCTAGAGGAAAGGGAAATGCAAGCTGAGCGACAAAAATTCGAAAACGAAATTAGACTAGAGATAGGGAAAATAAAGCTCTCTCAGTTAGAGACGGATTTAGCATCAGCTAATCCATTTGCCACAAAATCAAATCGTAGAGGCTCACCTGAAAATGTTGGAAATTTAATTAAAATTATAAAACTAATAACAATTTCGGTATCTACCATAGCAGAATCGTTTAATGTTTAATCTCTTTTTTTTTTAAATCAAATGAAAGACTTTTCGACAAAAATGCTACCCGAAGATTTAAAAGCAGAAATTCTGTCAAATATTTGGGGGGAGAGCTCATTAATTTCTTGGAATATGTGAAGAAAAAGATACTGTTACGTGCGTCCGGGTTCGTAATAGATTGGATGCACAAGCCCGATTAAAAGTTAATAAAATTTATTCTAATCACAGGAAATATAACAAAACGCTGGATTATTCCTCAAAGATATTCGTACAATATCACAGTATCACTCAATATAAACAGTAGCTATATTTTAAACTACTAAAACGTTAAATGGAACGCAATCCAAAGCGCAGCGAAAGCTAATCCGATCTCACCGCGAATTCGCTACAGTCAACAATAACAACTAAGTAAACAACTGAACTGAGATGTTTTTGTCCGGCTTTTTAAAGCTTTTTAATCAGACACGAGAAGCTTCTGGCAGTTTCTATTTTCTCAAGGTTTCTGGGAAGCAAAAGAGTAGAATTACTATTAGAGCTAAAACACAATTAAATTTACTCAATTTAAATATAAATTGCGAGATATCTATTTATTAAATGCGCGTGCTCCTGTATTTTTACTTTTTCGGCGTAGCTTTATCTTGAATTTCGTCATGCGCTGCATTGCCCGGGGAAATAAAACAATTTTAATTACAGTTCTACTAAAAATAGCAAATTAAATACAAAATCCGTAACAATGCTAATGATTACGATAAACTCAAGTGTATGATTTTAACAGAATTTCAGCCAGCCTCTCAAAAGAGCTTAAATTATTTTCGTTGTGCGCAGAATCTCTCATCTAAGATCTTTGCATAATTCATGTGAAGGTTAAGTGCATTTATATTATAGCAAATATTATAAATATTTTTGTCAGTTGAGAAAGGTAAAAGATTTAAAATCGTTCTGTGAGCTTATGATTTCAGATAAGACATTCTGTTACCACAATCGTGATCTAAATTCGAGCTCAGCAGTTAAACAGGGAGAGACATAGTTCGAATCCCAAACATTGGGTCGTGAACGCGATTTTTATTTGCCAATAAATGAGCGAGTTGAAAATTACGAAATAAACTATTCTTTGTTTCCTTTTTTCTTCGCGGTTTAAAGTAAAAATGTGTAGAGTTAGAAATTGTTTCTGTTGGGAAGGCGCATCTTCGTATGATTCATTTTCCTAAGTAAAATAAAATTCTTTCGAAAACTGATGACGCTGGCTGCACGCAAACTCAGTGTAATTCTTCGGTGTCAGGTCCAAACCCAATGCATAAACCATCTGTGCTATTACTCACTTGCAGTGCATACGCTAGCTCTCCTAATAAAACAAAATTTAAAAAAAAAATAACGCGAATTTTATGCGGTGATGACTCAGAAAGAAGTTGGTATTCGAAGTCAATTACAAACTGCTTAAAATTAAAATCACTCAGGGAAGACAGTTTGTCAGTTTTTTTCCTTCGGCTCAGCAAAACGTACTGAGAAATTGAATGAAGTAGATATAACACTAATCAATTTATTCAAGCTAGAGTGTTAGTGGTCGAAACTTTTACAGATCTTTTTTCTGTTCTGAACGTAGAAGTACAGATTATGTTGCAGTTCTGGGGATTAGTTTCAGCCGAATGTTGTAAAGTGATACAAACCTAGAAATATTAATTAATATATATAATTAATATTATTAAACATAGAAATATTAATGTGTTCTGGTAGATTATTGAAGCCTCTTCTTTCTAGAAAATAGACCAAACAATTACTTGAATGCCAACGATTTTCAGATTTGCTTTACAAAACACTCAATATGTTCACAAGCCTATGTCAGCGAATTTTTGTATACGTTCTTCAGGTGTTCAAGTAATGTGGGAGCTCAATGCATTAAGAGTTAAAGAAAAGGAAGAGTTAAGTGTAGTTGATAAAGCGATGATAAAGGAATTTGAGAGAAATTAAAAATCCGTGAATAAGAGATATGAAACAGATTTATTACAGAAGTTTAGATTCGATGAGTTAGGAAACAATTATTTTTTAGACAAAAAGTAGTTTGATGAGTTAGTTAAGGGTTTTTCTAAAAATGATTGGTTTGCTAATGAATATAGGAAAATAATAAATGACCAAAAGCAAAATAGAGTTGTAGAGACATTAGGTTATTTCGAAGCATCAAACATGAAAAATGAGCAACGCCTTCGCCGGAAATCGAACCACGTACCTCTCGATTATGCGTCGAGCATGCAGACCACTACATCACGAAGGCATGCGACGAAGGCGGGAGAAAGACCTTACAGAGTTGTTGAGGAATGTGAGAGAGATGAGTATAGGTATTTTATGCCTCACAAAGCAGTTGACAGGAAAGATAAAGAAATAACCAAAGTTTGTATAGTCTTTAACTAATAAAAATCATAATCTAAAGGTAATCATTCTCTGAATGATTCTATGGAAATTGACCCAAATTTAAATCCAATTATTCTTGATGTAATTCTAAATTTTTGTAATTACAAAATAGCGTTCTTTTCGTGATATAGAGAGCGTTTATAATAAGAATTTCTGGAAGAAATGGAAAGTTCTTAAAATTTCTTTAATGCAGAATATAAATTTATGAGAATGAAAAGTTTTCCACTTGGCTGTAAAAGTTTCCCTTTCATTTTGAGTGCCAACATAAAGCCCCATATAAAATAATTTAAGCCTGTTATTTGAAATGTTGAATTCAGCACTTTACGTAGACGTTTTATATTATGGTGAAAATAATGTGAGTGAGTTATTTGAATTGTCGTCGGATGTTATATCAACATTAAAGAGTGATGGGTTTTATTTGAGGAAATTAGTCAAACAATAGGGAATTAGAAAAACTGTGTAAAGAAAATAGACCTAACGTAAATGAGATAGTGGGAGTTCATCGGTTGAAAGTCCTGGAGTTAGTTAGAATCTTGATGAAGATGAAGAGTTTGGAATACATTGCGGAAGAGTAAGACATGTATTTTACAGACAGGGGCAAAAATCTCTGATCCTATTGGTTTGACTATACCCTCTTTAAATGTGTAAAGTTATTTTTACAGGAAATTCAGAAATAATCAAATCCGAATGATTGGTTCTATTGTTCGTCTAAAGATAATCCCACAGATTTGCTTACTAGAAGAATCTCGGCTGACAAGTTGGTACTTAATGAAATAGGGTGGTCAGGCCCAATTTCTCTTCGGAAAAGTGTTGAGAGTTGGCCTAAACAATCAATTAAAGTCTTATTCGATGCAGACAGTACAGAAATACTAAGATAACAAAAGGAAGAATTCAATTAAAAGAGTGCTTGTTCAACTGGAGTTAGTTGAGCAGTTTTGGAACAAATTTCTAGTTTGAAGGAAATAGGAAAAAATTGTCTCGTTTAATTAAGGTTTATCAGTAATGGGGGAGAATAGGATTTTGACTCCTTTCTTAGAAACATGAGAATTAAAACTAGCGCATGATATCAGATTAACAAAACTAATCAAAGGAACTGAGTATAAAAAGCGAATCGCTACTTTTGAGAAAGCGAGCGTGTTAAAGAAGAGTCCATTAATTTCTTTAAATCCACGGGTTACTATGTGTGGCAGGACTTTTGAGAAATGGTAGCATACTAGAGCCTGTAACATCAGATAATATTGCCTAAAAATGATCCCGTTACAAAATAATTAGTGAAATTTTAACATCTTAATTACATGCAAAGTGCATCACCGGAGTACCTAGGTGTAATGACCTTATCTCCATCAAAAAATAAATTATTTCGAGTATATCAACAAAATACAAAATTAAAAATTTTAAAGTTTAAGCAAAAGTCTCTAAAAGTCACAAGTCCATAAAGTAATCATGTAAAGCAGTTAGAGGAGCACTATTAGTAAACTCTGTGATGAAAAAACAATATTGGAGCAAAACCTGAAATGCGCAGGAAAGTGAGAAAATGCGTTACCTGTGCAAGATTTTGTTCTGAGTTTTCGAAACAAATTATGGCACACTTACCTTCTGTGAAAGTGAATCCAGGAAGAACATTTCATAGATGTACTGATTTTGCCGGACCATTTTAAATCAGCTCTCTACGTGGTAGAGGAGTTAAGCCACTGAAAATATACGTTCGTGTGTTTGTGTGCTACGCAACGAAAGTCGTCTAGTTAGAGCTTGTTATTGATCTTAGTCCTCAGACATGTATTTCAGCACTGAAATGATTCATCGGTCGACGACGGAAGATATTTGAAATATTCAGCCATTGTGGAACGATTTTTGTCAATACAAAGAATTATTTATAAGACTGTCCGATAGAGACAATTGCTACTTACTTGGCCGATGAAAGCATTAAATAGCTAACAAATGTTTCATAAGACTCTCATCCTGGAGATCTACGGGAGGCATTCGTTAAATCCATGAAATTTTTGAGACTCAAATGATTTTTCTGCCATTATGCCAGGTGACTTCATTGTCGGTTCGAAGCTTAAAAGGATTCCTGAACGTGATTTTATGAATGAGAAAATTCCCATACTTGAACGGTAGGAATTAGTTACGCAGATTTCCCTGTCATTTTGGAAATCGTGGTCAAAAGACTTCTTGACTCAATTGCAAGGGCGCAACAAGGGGAAAACGCCCAGTGTCAATTTATGCGAATATTTAGTGCTAATTAAGGAGAAAACGTGCTGCCAATTAACTAGACAATGGCAAGATTAATTCACAATTATAAAGGAACTTACAATATAACAAGAGCAAAGAACTTAAAAACTGTCTCAAGTGTAATGAAGAGTCGTTTCAAGTGTAATCCATAAAATGTTATTGATTGATTTTTCTCATTTATTTTACATATACAGTTAATTTCCTTAATTTTTCATCTGAGATGATTCCGGGTTCATCTCCAGTAAACTGTTAACTAATTGTATTGGCACATAAAAGTTATCTGTAATAATAATTTTTCCATGATTCAAATACAACTCTGCAAGTTCGAAAACTATTTTTTCTGCTAAGTCCTTCCCTCTTAGCTGGGATGGTCTTCCCAGCAAGAACTCTAGTAATGTTGCTTTATAGTAATACGCAAGAAGTGAGATTTCAACAGTTCCGTACGACCGTTAACTTTTAAGTGAAATTCAGCTCGAAAAGTTGATAATTCCAAAGCTACTTATGTAACATTAACCTGCTTTAATATTAAAAATAGGCCAAAAATAGCAAGCTAAGTGAATTCTAAGTGCATGAGTAATATCCGTTTAATATAATATATATAAAGAAGAAATAATTTTGTTGAAAGAATCAAAAACTTACAATTTCTTTCAATAAGAACGATCCTTTTTAGCTTAAAATGTAAAATGATTGTTCATTACCCGCGTGTCTTTAAAAGCAAAAAAATGACATATTCTAAAATAAAAGCTTACGGAGCCGATAACAGATCTCACAAAGAGTAAATTTTTTGAATTTTTTTAAAGAACAGTTATCCCAAAGTGCCATATACAAGTATAAAGTCATTACTAAAATACCCAACATTAGGTGGAAACATACCCCTGAACCGCGGGTTATGATCAGGGCACACAGTGAAATATTTTTTAGACCCATCGCTGATGCTCATAACTGTGAACATGTTAAGGGAATTAAAAGCTTTCCCAGCATCTTTATTAAGGGGAAAGGTCATTTAGTCAAAAGAAGGCGAGTCCTTTCAGAAAAATTGGGAATTCAGCTGCAGTAATGAGCAAATATTCCAGCTCTGGCTGGAAACACATGGCACTGGTTTCAATCTGTCAGGATCAGGTTTTATTATATTATTAGCTGCAGAGTAGTTTTCGGAAGTAGTCACAGTTTTGCAGATTTCGTGGAATAAGCAGTTGTTCTCTGGAAGGAAGAAACTCCGCTTATTAGACCAAACGGAACACGCAGAAACTGATATATTTTACCTTCACTTCAAAAGCTGTATAGTGATTCTTGGATTCTTTTTTAAGAACTCGACGATAAGAACTTCGGAGGTCAGTTGTACTAAATATTTAATACTGTGATACCTATGAAATCAACTCTTCGGTTCTGGGAAAAGTATAAGCATCACTCCCTGTAAATTTACTTATAGTCTGTGAATAATCTAAAGCCATTCTCCGTACGTGGTTTTTCTCCTTTCACCACAAATGCTTGAGCAAGCTAAGAAGAATTACCTAGTTCAATTAGATCTTCTTTAAATAATTTACATCTTTCTGTAGCTATGCAATTTTTATTTATTTCCGTTTCGCGTCTTGATTATATAACAATGGGTCTACAATCAGGTGTCAAATTAGAAGACAGTAACACAGGGCTAGAAGAGCAGTTGCCAAGGAACAAATTCTAAGCTGTGGTCTCTCATCTTTCTTTTATTAAGTCATGCCCGATAACAACGTTTGCCCAGAGATTCTTTACAATGAATAACTCTTTTTCTTCTTCTTCATACGCTCCACAGCCTGTTACAGGCCAAGGCTGTCTCTCCAACTTTCCTCCATTGTGATATATGGCTGACGCCAACCAACAAGATATACGGGCCGCTAACTCTCAATCGGAGAGGCGCCAAAGTTTTAGTTTCCAACAGGGAGACCTACTGAGAAGACATGAAAAGGGGAAGGCTTATGGGAGCCGTTAGTAAAACGAATCTAACTAATATTAATTAAAGTACATATTTCAGTATTAGTAGTGTAGTTTTAGTTTTTAGCTTTGTGTGTGCAATATATGTTAAGAATACAAGAAGATGGAGTCATTTTCTCTATGAAGTGGGACAGCAGAAAGGGGATGATTTCATATCAACCTGACCCCATTCGAAGCAACAGCCCACCATCTGTTAACTCCAGATAATCTTAAATCTTCCTCGACATCATCTACCCATCCAGTGGGTGATTTCCTTTTCATCTTACTCCCTCAGTTCTAAAAAAGATTATCTTTTTCGTTGGAAATACATCATCATATCTAAACACATGACCCAGGCATCTGATACTAGATGCTCTTACGATTCTCATAATATCAGTTTCACCATATTTCCTATATTTTCCATATAGGTCATGATTATAGAGCATCCTCCACATGCCATTCTGTTGTACCGGTCCAAAGATCTATCTTAGGATTTTTCTTTCAAAAGTTGACATCAGGTCTTTCTCTGCTCTGTTAAGCATCCAACATTCATTTCCGTTAAGGGAAACAGGCCTTATTAAAGTTTTATATAAATTTAATTTAGTTTTTAAGCTGATTAGTTTGGATTTAAGTTTTTTTTAAGGCGGTAGTATCTTCTGTTAGCCATAAATAGTCTATTTTTTATTTCAATTTTTATAAAGTTGCAACTTGTGATCAATATGCTCAGATATTTAAATTATTTTACGGTTTCAAAGGTACAACTGTTTATCTTTAAGGGGGATAAATACACAATTTTATTAGATGCAATCATAAATTTTGCTTTGTCTTCATTTCTCATGAGGACCATCTTTCTTGCTGCATTTTCAAGAGAGACAAATGCTTCTACCACAGCTCGTTTAACATTGCATTATTATATACATGAGTTTTCAATTTAACTCTAGCTAAGCAACAACTTATAATATCTGAGCTGAGAGAAGAGATAGTCATGGTTATTCTACCAAAATATGGTTCTACTTGAATTTGATAACTTTTTACAAGACACTGATTTGTAAAACTGAGTGAGTTGCCAGCATCAATTAAGGTATTTAGCTGAACCCCATTTACTTGAACTTTAGTTACTGACTTTTCAAGACAGTGAGGAACTATTGAAATTGAAGCTAATGTATAAACTGCTACCGTGAAATTAATAGTACCGTGTACAAGTTTGAATTTGCATATCTTTTGGTAATGGCTCCTTTTTACCACATCCTTCGACATATTGCATCCCTAGCTGGGCGAATATTCCGTATATGAGGGTCTCTTCCGCACAAACAAAAAAAGAAAAAAAACTTTCCTGGAGAAATAGGAGCAACTACTGCCAGTGTTTCTTAAATTCGTTTTTGTTCTCAAACTGTTCAACAGCAGCTACCGGTGCTGAGAAAAATATTAAATATGAGGAAGAATGATGTTCAGCAAGCGGTAAGACTCTAGTTTCTTCCAAAGAAATTATAGCATTTTCCAATAACGGTCCTTAAAGGAATGGATTCTTCAAACCTTGAATGAATGCATCTCTAATCCACTCATTTTTATATTCTTCAACAGTAAAAACTTTAAATTCACAATCCCTTGCTCAATTGTTTTACTATTTGTAAATATTCACTTATAGAGTAACTTGTTTGTTATAGTCTGGAGCTAAACAACACCTGTCAAATATTTCATCTCTTTTAGTATTGGCCAATGAATCTAGAACATTAATTAGTGTATTGAAAAACACTTGCACATACGAAATTGCATAAGAGACGTAGTTCTTTCCTCAGTTGCCTCCTTCACTCGTGTAAGGAAATTTAAAAAACTTCTTTTCCGGTGTTTCCGCTTAAACTCTGCTCCAGTACACGTGGGGTCAACATCAAATCTCTCTGGTTTGAAAAGGGTTTCCACTTTTTTTTTTTAAGAAAAAATAAAACATAAATTAGTTCTGGTTGATAAATATAGTTCTAATTGATGCAAATACAGTAAACATTCTTCTAAAGAAGCTCAAATAAGAGCTTTAATTCACTGAAAGTGCACATAAAACAGAACACTGAAAGTGCGCATTGTGAGATCATTTAAAGAAAGAATAATTGTTGCCAATCCATGTAGTATAATTTTGACGCTGCTAGTAATAATGAATAATAATAAATAATAATACCCCTGTGTACGTTATTGATGCAGAATGCTATCCCCTGAAGAGTTCCACTGTTATACCATGTTAAATTCATTAATATTTGTGACAGGAAAAAGACAAATTAATTTTCGCAGGTGCATAAAAAGTAATATTCAGCGAGAAGCATATGTTATTCTTTTGGGAATATAGAACTATAGTGATATCATAGCCAATACATTGCGAGAACGCATTTTCGTTTGTTTACACAATTGAGCTAACCTGTTCTCTTGAGTGTTGACGGGCTGAAGAGGGATGGTGGAAAAAGTTAGATTCTCTACTGCGGAAGAAACTATTGATATATTTTGTTTTTTATAATATTGCAAGGAGTGGTAAGAACTTCTTTCTGTATATAATTGGGGGTAAGTAGTACAGAATGCTTTTCCATCATTAATTGATTCGTTATTTAAGCAGTTGTAGGATTTTTTTTGTATTCAAATTTATTTTTGTTATTAAAACTCAGTATATTAACTAGTATATAAATAATAAGTAATCTTCTATTTATTATTTATGTAGCATAGACGAATTACGCTTCTCAAGAAATGTGGCGAACAGTTTTCAGGGAACTGCAGTTTACCAGTGTTGTCGTTATACTCATATGTTTTATTGTTGTCAGTCGGCACGTCATTCAAAGTTTATGTTATGTTTTATTAGTGAAATACTCTTCCGGTAGGGTGGCTTCCCACCTAAGCATCATTTGCCAAACGGATATTGGTGAAATACTTAAAGATTTCATAGTATAATTACTATAGTAACAGTAGAAGAATCAGTGTAAGGCTAAAAATCATACTGTTTATTAAAATACTTAGATTGAATATTTGTCAATTTTGAGAAAAATTATTTTGCTGTTCCAAGATGATGTTTGCTCTTGAATTTTTTTGCCATAAGCTTTCATTTTCTATTTCATGGTGTCATTTAGTGATGTTAACTTGTCAGAAAAAGTGCTTTAGCTGTCTTGCATGTGTTAAATGTCAGATTAAAAATCCTTTTTGTATACGAATTGATTGTTTAATATTTCTTGTGGTATTCATTTAGGTTTTTAAATTAACAGCTATCGTTAAATAGACACTAGTTGGCATGTGTGTATCACACACACACACATGCTGATGTCTCTGTAGTGGAAAAGTCTCATAAATTATGTGGTTATTCTTGAATGTCACTTTTCAAAAGCATTAATTTCTGAATCTGACCAGAATAATTTTCATTGCATTAAATTTAATCTGGAAATAATTTAACTTGCAAAGAGATAATAATAGCTGTATGTAATTTGTATGGAGATGGCCTTAAGAATTTCAGAAGGGATATTTCTGTGTATTAGTTTCAAAAATATGTTGTGGCCAAGTCAGACTGTAAATACACTGCATATTGTTTTTTAAGTAATTTATAGTTATTCTTCCTTGTTCTGGTAGTTTTGTAAATAAAAATATTTTCTAGTGTCAACTTCATAAAATGGTTTAGTTTGGGTACTCTTTTTTTTTTTTTTTTTTTTTTTTTGGAATTACTTAGATGTGTAAACAGTTTTTTGGAGTATGAAGTGACATTCATATAAGAAACTTGAAAATGTCTTGGATATGTATCTTAAATCATATCAGTCACCCCCAGCAGTGGGTCTTGCAACTCAGTTACAAGGCCAGTCATCTCTAAAATTTTAATGCGAATGTATTAATTGTATGATGGATATATTCTGAGCAATACTAATATGAGACCTCTCTAAGATGTTCAGCCCTAGTTCCAGACAATTTTAGCTTTTATGGAAGTTGTAATTTTGGAAAGGTTATATCTAGTATTGATGCTTATTCATGTTCTTAGAACTTCACTTTTAGAGTTAGTTGCCGTTGTTCTTTTATTCATTTCTTTTACAAGTTCTTAAATTGTTATGTATATGTTTAATAATATTTTTCATATATCGTATGTTGAATTATATTTCTGTATAATTTAGCCTTGTCTTGGCAAAAGGGTCATAATTTGGCCCCAGAATCATTTAAAGTTGCCTGTACCTGGTCTGTGATATAATTGTTTCTGTTTTTTATGATTAAATGATAAAATTTGATCTTTGTATCTAATAACTAATATATACGTTTTGTATGTCATCTTGTGTTCTGTATTTTTATAGGTAAACTACTTGACTGCCATATTAACCAGGATGGATTTAGAGATGGAGACTGATAAAGGAGGTCCAGAACATAATGAAACCATCCCATCATGCTGTTTCCAACCAGGGACAGAGGCCAATGAAGCTATCCCACCTTGCTCGAGTTTTCAACTATGGCCAGGGGTTAATGAAGCAATTCCATCTTGTTCAAGTTTTGAACCAGGCACAGGGACTAATGAAGCCATCCCATCCTACTCCATTTTTGAACAATGGCCAGGGGCTCATCAAGTCATGCCATCTTGCTCTGGTTTTGAACTAGGGCCAAGGAGTAATGAAGCCATCCCATCTTGCTCCAATTTTGAGCTAGGGCCAGGAGCTAATGAAGCCATCCCATCTTGCTCCAATTTTGAGCTAGGGCCAGGAGCTAATGAAGCCATCCCATCTTGCTCCAATTTTGAGCTAGGGCCAGGAGCTAATGAAGCCATCCCATCTTCCTCTAGCTATGAACCATGGCCTAATGAACCCATTCCATCTTGTTCAAGTTTCGAACCATGGCCAGGGACTAATGAAGCTGTGCCATCTTGTTCCAGTTTTGAGCCAGGAGCTAATGAAGCCATTCCATCTTGTTCTAGTTTCGAAGCATGGCCAGGAGCTAATCAGGCCATCCCATCCTCCTTCGGTTTTGAACCAGGCCCAGGTGCTAATGAAACTACTCCATCTTGCTCGAATTTCAAACCCATGAATGTAGACGTTCCGTTATGTGGAAGTACTGAACCAATAAATGTAGACCCTTCGGTATATGAAAGTACCGAAACAATAAATGTAGATCCTCCTGTACATGAAATTAGTGAACCATTAAATGTAGACTCTGCTATATGTAAAATTATTCAACCGATACGTGTAAAAGACTCTTCTGAATGTGAAATTATTTACAAGCCTGTAAGTACATATTTATCTTTCTGTTCATTTTTTGTAATTTTTTTAATCTTGTAATTGACTGCTTTTCTTTAGCTTTTGGATCTGACGTGCGCAATTTATTCTTAGTGTTTTATTTTGAAAAAGTCGTTATAAGGTTTCGAGCACGAATGTTCATTTCTTGTTGTTACTAATGCTCACTTGTCTGACTTAAAAATAGCTAAAACCCTAGAAATTCCTCATGGCAAGGAGTGCAAGCTATGCCTGCCATTGGCAACGACCTTAAGCACCTTTACAGGTGACAGTGCGATTTAGCTTTGTTCCTACCCCAATTTTGATAAAGAGCTCCTGGGGCAGGGGGGACGGGTTCAAGGGTCTCCCACCTCTCTCCCTTTTCAGTGAACCACATATTTAGAGTGCCTTTATGCCGCAGCGACACTATACATTTAGAAACATCCATGCCTTCTCTGGGATTCGAACCCGGGCCCTTCAGCATGGCAGTAGGCATCGCAAACTACTATGCCGGTTGGGTTGCCCGTTCATTTGTGAATTCCAGGATTTATATTAACTTACCTGTATAAGTACAGCTTTGCCTTTACTTCTGTTTTATTTATTTTTTTTTTGTTACATTCTTGTTTGAAATTCTTTGGATGCCTATTCTTTACTCTGTATATGGCAGGTAATATGCTTGCCCATTATTCATATGAAAGAAAAACCATTTTTGCATACTTTGTAACTAATGTTAATATGTAAGATGCATTATTGAATAATATTAATATATACTTAAGAATAATATATTACTTAAGTTATTCTTTTCTGTCAGTCGGTTCTTATAATATTGTTAATCCCCTTGAAACTATTATTGGCCATGTAAATATCACTGCATCTAATGGTTTATATTCTGTAATGTAATTTTAGTGCACATCTCGCTGCCATTTTATACAGAAGCAAGCATACCACCACAGTTGCACTTACATAAACTTAGTGCCTGAGCCATATGCCTTTTATAACATCTATGTAATAAAATAATAGCAAATAGCATAAAAAGAGGGAAAATATATTTAAGGGTACCCTTGGCAATTGACCAGCAAGGCACAATTTCAAGATGGCCGCTACACAAAACCAAAATATCAACTGAAAGAATTTCACAAACTCCGTGTCCATATACATGTCGATCTATTTTTGCTTAAAAAAAATCAAAGAATTGCACAAACTCAGAATTGCACACTCCCTTAACTTTGTCCATATACACATTGATTTATTTTCACTTAAAAAAAATCAGGAGAATGGTGACATCATATAATGTTAAAACAAAGTTACTCATTACCAAAA
>KK122070.1:0-33011 GCA_000611955.2 Stegodyphus mimosarum | reverse complement strand
AAAATTAAAAAAAAAAAAAAAAAAATTAGCCAATCGAAGCTCAGTAAACTGCTTTTTATGTCACTCAATGAAGTAATATAAAAAAGAAAATACATCTTATCGCATATACGCACTACAAAAAGGAAATACCGATTTACCATATTTAGAAATTTCTGTGTGTTCAGTCTGTGGCACACTAAATTCCTTAACAGCATCCAAAAACTTTCAAAAAATTATCTCAACTAGGATATGCATACTGCCGTCACTACATAAATTCACACAAATAAGAGTCAAACATATCCTCTGTAGTGCCAGACTGTCGGTGGTATTTCTTGCAACAAAGCCATCTGAACATGTTTATGTTCGACGATAAGCATTTCCTTCACACAAACAGGACACTTATAATGACTACACAGTAAACCTTCATTTACATATCAGTCAATTAATGCTTTTTTTTTCCTTTTGTTCCAAATCGTACAGGAACTTCACATTAATCTCATCATGTACAGCCATTTTACGGTGTGCAGTATAAAATAAGCAACATACTTCCTACCTGACATCCAGTGTAGAAATAAGCCCTTACAAATATTTTCCCATCGGTCAAATTCACCGCAATCACATCATAATAGGGTTTCCATAACATTCAACTACTCAGGTTGCCATAAATAAAACAACTACTTCGTGGTAATCCAAGGGACAACCTAAAATATAGACTATTCATGAAATTTTCTAAATAGTGTGTATTAATTCTTCCTTAATATGTTTGCTGCCAGAATGTTGTTCTAGAATTTCACGAGAAGCCGACTAATATTTTTATTAGAAAATTTTTAAAAACTGTTGATCAGTCATTCTTATGCAAGCTATTTTAAATCCTACCTATTATTTTGGAATTCTATTATAATTTATTATGCATCGGTGCATAATTTGCACTATAGGTAGGTTTACCATATTTGTTTAGGACATATTTTTGAAATTACTTAGGAGTCGTAACAGTACTGAAGTATTAAACTTTATTTCTTCAGTTCTATTTTTCACTAGACATGGTTTTCAGTTTACTGAAACATTAAACTTTATTTATTCAGTTTTTTTTTTTTTTCAGAAATGGTTTCTTTTAATTCATCATAAAATTGATAACAAAACAGTTCTGAATTATTTTTAATGTTTAACTGTAGGTATCAAAAATCTATCCTTTTCTGCAAGCCAAAGTTTCGCCATAATTGAAATTCTCTCAACTGGAACAGATGTCCTAGGCAAAGACATCTTAAACTCAACCATTTTAGAAATATTGCAACATGAAAAATTAGTCTTTTGAAACAGCTTGAAAATTGCTTTCTGCAATATTTATAAAATCTTTTATAAGTTCATTAGCTACCTGTGCACTTTCTTCCAAATGAGACTAGACAAAATTTCAGTTTGTAAATTTAATCACTGAAACTTAACTAGATTCTCCACAACTCTAAGCATTGGATATTAGAATTATAAACATTGTCTATGCCTAAGAAGAATTTTTGTTCCTGATCATCATTATTTTCTTTTAGTGTGTGTAGCAATTCTTGTCAGGAGATGGTATAAATTTTTGAGTTTAATCTCTTTCCACAGATTCACAGATACTTTGATTGTATCCCTATTGCCAGTTTCAACTGGCATTCTATCCAGCTATTACTGGCACATCAAATAACCCCAGTTAGGGAAGACTCACATACAATACATAAGAGAACAAATTCGCAGAATTCTTTGGTTAGCGTATATTTAAGGGTGTCCCTATTATCGCTCAGTTGTTATTTCACTTATGGTAACCTGATTAGTTGAATGTTATGGAAACCCTATTATAACGTGATTGCAGTGAATTTGACTGATGCGAAAAGATTTATAAAAGCTTGTTTGTGTGTTGGATGTCAGTTAAGAAGTATGTTGCATGCTGTGTGCTTTGCATCGTAAAATGGTTGCCGGTGGTAAACTGGGTGTTTCGTGGTATAGAACGAGAGAGTGGAAGTTTTTTTTTTTAAAGTGGTGAGGACAGGATAAAAATGACTTTCTTGGATATAATTCAAAGGACTTATAAGTGTCCTGTTTGTATGAAGGAAATGTATTTGGTCAGACGTAAAGATCGTTCGGTTGGCTTCGAATGGGTTTATTGCAAGAAAAGTCAAATGCTCGCCATATAAAGCATTCCATTAGAAAGGGAACATGGTTTGAAGAAAGTTTTTAGATGCTATTAAAGAATTTTGCGTGCCACAGACTGAAGACACAGAAATTTTAAAATAAGGTAAGTAGATATTTCCTTTGTGTAGTGCTTAAATGCTATAAGATGAATTTCCTTTTTTATGTTATTGCATTGTTTGATTTAAAATGTTGTTGGCCTTAGTGTAGAATTGGGTGCCCCTTCGATTATCAGCAAATTTTGTTCACTTTTGGCGATGATAATGCATTTCTGGTTATCATGATAGTTTTAACTTCCTGATTTTTTTTTTAAGTGAAAATAAATCGATGTGTACATGGACAAAGTTAAGGCTGTGTGCAATGCCTAGGTTGTGCAATTCTGGGTTTTTTTTTTTAAGTGAAAATAGATTGATGTGCACATGGATACTGAGTTTGTGCAATTCTTTGACTTCTTATTTTCGTTTTGAGTAGCGGCCGTCTTGAAATTGTGCCTTCCTGTGCAGATCTCGGTGTCAAAAAGGAATCGTGAAAAAAACAGGAGACACCCAGTTGTAAACTTTGACCTTGTTGTTTACGGAGATTATATATATATATATATATTAACAAGTAAGAATGCAAAAGCTATAGTACACCCTAAACCCTCTGAATCCTATTCGAAGAAGCACGTTAGTGACAAAATTACACATTAAATACAATTAAAACTTTAAAATCATAAGCAAAAATTCAAAATATAACTTAAAAATTCACAAGAAAATATAACTCAAATAATGCCTTGAAAATTGTAATTTTTTGGCAAAATGGGAAAAGCTGAAGTTTCAATAAAAACAAGGTATACAATAAACAAAAATGGTAATATTTCATTGAGAGTTGCATAGTTGTCTCGTCAGGGGAAAAGGAAACCGTGCCCCTTCCATTGAAATCTTACCTCCACGCGTTTCAACTGACGACCAATTGAGACAATACCGCGCAAAATAATTGACTGAACTTAAAAATCAATTATATCTTTCAATACAAATCTAAATCGTCTCAATTGGACGCCCCTTTTCCCTACGCGTGGAAGAAAAGAAACATACTGCTAAAACATGAACGATAATAAATTAGAATAAATAGAGGCAGCTAGGTAACAAATATTGTTAAAACGCCTTAAGACTTCTAAAAGATTTATTAAAATTTACAGAAATCTAAATTTAAAATAGTATTAGAGAGGGAATGAAACCATAAATCATTAATTATAATTTATAGTTAATTTCTGAAACACTATTGGTCCTATATTACAACCGAAGAAATCAAAAAATCTAAAAAATGGGGGCCCTCTTGCTTAAAGTAACGAAGCTGTTAAATTTGAAGAAAATAAAAAGAAAGTACTTTAAACATATTAAACCTTGTAGAAAAAACGTACACGTCTGTGTAAAATGTTTGGGTCCAGTGTAGAATTGGATGCTCCTTTGACCTTTTTAAGTGAAAATAGATGGATGTATACATGGACAAAGTCAATGGAATGCACAAGGCCGAGTTTGTGCAATTCTCTGATGATTTTTTTAAGTGAAAATAGGTCGATGTGTACATGGATACTGAGTTTATGCAATTGTTTGACTTGTTATTTAGACATTATGTAGCAGCAATTTTTGCATTTTGGTTTTGTGTAGCTGCGATTTTTGGTGCAAAAATTCGGCGATTAACAAGTCAAAGAATTGCACAAACTCTGTGTCTATGTACTGCCAATTTTCACCAAGGGGTACCCGTAAATATATTTTTCCCGATTCTTCAAGTTCCACAAATTCATAGTGCTCTTACTGTAATAAACACGCTATGTACATGAAAATATTTATAAATTTTTATAGCAATAACTTCTATGTCCAGGTATAGAGAATCACGTGCTGTCTGTACTGAATTTTGTGTAATGCAGGCTGAACAGCAAATTTCTAAATTAGGTCTATCACAATCACTTTGAACTTTTCTGAACACATTTTAATGGTCCTTTCTCTTCATACAACCATAATTACTGTTAGTATCGTAAGTAGAATAACAAACCAACTTTTCTTCAAGTTTGTATTTTTTCACGCATTGCAAAAAGTACTGAGTCAAAATTTGAGCAGTTTCACCTGACACTTCATGAAAATTTTAAAAGTTTAACTAACATTTAAATTTCCTCCTCCAGACTGAAATATGTTACAACAATCAGAACAAATTTTACTTCATTCCTCTCTGAGTTATCCATTTTACTGTTATATAGTTAATGTTTTCCAAAGAACGATACACATTATCAAATATAAATGACAAAATAATGTTATCAATAATTGCCTTGGTTTTGGTTCTAGCAGATAAAAATTTTGAGTCGTATAACTTTTTAACCAATTTAGATGTACAGTCTGATGTTTTGAAACTAAGTAGATGTCTAGCAGCATGGTAAGAAAATGCAGCTTCTTAAGCAGTATGTTATTGTTATTCCCATTTTTGGCTTTAATAAACATATGTTTGCTGAAGCAGTAGCATTAATAGTAGTCCTATGTTTAGCCGTTTTTGTGTGGTCTTCAGTAACACCTTTTCTTTTAGGTGTGGCAGAAAACTCTAAAGTACATAGTATGCAATGAACATTGAATGTTACCATCATTGTACGATTTCAAGAATTTATATTCCTGTTGCAGATTAACGTTGAACACATTTTTTTGCTCGTTGCTAAATGACAATACAAAAAATGAATAGAAATGAAATGAAATTTTCTTTCACATGGGTTATTGCTAAGCTACCTTCTATATACGTATTGCCAAGCATCTATACCTTCTATGTACGTATTGTGTTGAAATATGCATAGTGGTTTTGATTTGTTTCTTTTCATTTTATTTCTACCACATCCTTTTTGTATTTGTTGGATATATAAGTGAACAGCACTTTTGACCTTTCATTTAGCAGTCGTTACACCGTTGGCATATTTCTCTATAGTCTCCTCTTTCTTTTGATTTCAATCTAATATATCTTTCTAGAATGTTTTCCTGCTTCTCTTTTATTTTTTTTTCCAGTACAGAGGGTTTTTCTGTCATCAAGGTGTTTGAAGTTGAAAACTGCTTTTATTAGTTGTCCATAATATACATTACATTCCACATCTAATATTCCACCGTGTAAATTCATCATAACTTTCGTTGAGTGCCCTTTTCCACCCAGTATCGTCTAGCACACCAATGTGTGCAACAGGTTTTTCACAATGCCCCCAAGTGTTAAAGCTGTATATAATTATATGTCATATGTGTGATGCTTGTTCTGTAGTTAGCGAAATTAACGCATTCACTGCCAGTTATGTACTGGCACATAATTGGTGTTATTATTGAAAAGCCAATTTATTTCTGGTGCATAGTGTGGGGGATGTCTCGGGTTCCAGTCACATGCTGGTATGGGAAAATGTTGTTGATTTTCAAGTTCAGTTGGCATTACATTTTGAGTATGTATGCTGGTATTGGCATGGAGTGAAGGTTAGAAACTAGTTGTAAATGTATGTAGTTTGGAATGAAAACAAAGTTTCATTTCATGCAAGGATTATGCACAAATAACATTTTGAAATATATATTTTGCAATAACAGCATTGTAACTATCTTATAATAAATTAATTTGTAATATATATATTTACTTGCGATATAATTTCATACAAAAATACTGCATATTGGTACTCATTTTTAAAGGCCATGTGCTGGCACGTAATGTGGCATCACAGAAATAATTTTACATCTGGTGCTAATGACGCGTTGATGCGTAGTCATAAAATTCTATGCTTTAAGGCTTAGCAATCAATGTAGTACACATAGTAATCTGTTATTACTTCTTTTAAATCATATTTCTTATAATAAGTAAGTCGACATATGGGTGCAATCTATTTCTGTGACACACCATTATTTATCAACACATCACATAACTGGCAGCGAAAGTGTTAAACTTCTGCTATTCAAATGGTCCTGGAGGCTGTTCTGCTAGTATGAAAAGAAAAATATTTGGTCAACAGACACTTTGGAAAATGCACTTGAGATTTCCAAAATAAAAAATTTTAGTTTAAGAAATTGCCACTAGATGTTGCTACAAGTTATGTGAAGAAACGACAAAGTGAGATCTTGAAACACTGAAGGAGAGTGGTCTTACACAAAAGGGACGTAGCAGGATAATACACAATTGCAATATTTCACTTGCAATGCATTAAAAAAAGACATTCCTAAGCATGCAAATCAGTGCTTTACAACATGTTCGATATGGGAAACGTCATGTTTGATAATGCACTCCACTGTGAAAATCGTGCTTTTTACCACTGAATGTGGAGAGTGAACATGGATGTTCTGAATATGGTGGCAAATACTGTTCTTCAAATTAGACACAGTTGTCCGACATTCCCGGTTGTCCATTGTGTTTAAAAAATCCCCATAACCAGACATAGCAAGTCATGAGATCAGACATTCGCAGAGGCCAAGCTATTGGGAACCATTGGGTGATCGCACAATCTGTAAATGTCTGTCTCAACAATTGTTGGACTGGGATTGCAATGTGCAGTGGACCTCCGTATTGCATAAATGTGGTTTCTTGTAGGCAGCCTCTTTGCTAGAGAGTAGGAAAGGTCTGACACCTGCCATCATAACATTGCACATTAACAGAACAGGTGGCAAGTCTTTGAAGGTCCCTTCTTCGAAAAAATATGGTCCGATAATAAATGCAGCAGTGAACCCACACCATATGGTGACTTTCATATCGTATAAGAGTTTGGCGGCACCTTGTGGGGATTTCCTCTTACCCTGATGCGATAATTGTGGGTATTCACCTGTGAATTAAGATGGAAGTGGGCTTCATCCATCCACAGAATTTTCGATGGCTAGAAATCATCAACAGCTATTCTCGTGATAAATTGTAATGTAAATGTTTTGCAAGTGTCCAGGTCATGCCGTTCCAATTGCTGAACACTTGAATCTTATATAGGTAGAAATTTAGAATTCTATGCATTATATGTCAGACAGTGCAGTAAGGCATATCAAGGGTACGTGAAATCATCAGTACACTGACAGTTTCATGAAGTGATTCAGTGCTTGCTTCCACGACCACTGTGGCAATATCCTGTAAGACGGTGGTGTTGAACCTTTCTCTTCCTCTTCTTGACAGAACACTTAGCTGTCCTGTTCGCTTGAATTTCACCATCATGTCTCTGGGAGCAAGTTCTAACATTGGTACACATCGTTGTTTCTTGAGATGGCAAAACTCTCTCACAGCTGCCTCTGCATTCTCACCATTGCAGTAGTACATTTTGACTAGCAGTGCTCTGTCCGATAATGTTGGCATTCTGAAATGCTCATCTGATTGTGGCACAAACATTTTATTCCTTTTATCATACTTGACATTTCCATATGTTGCTGTCCCACAGTGCGATCTGATAGCAATTTTTCAACTGAATTTTTTTGTTTCGGAAATCTGGAGTGTATTCTCCAAGTGTATATTGTCCAAATATTTTTTTTCTGTTTGGACTAGTGGAATGGCCTCCAGTGACCTTTGAGTAGCAGAAGTTTAATTTCACTAACCCTATATATGAACTGTCAAAAAAACAATACATCATAGATTCCTCGGCGAGATGGATTGTCTCCAGTTGTGCTGGTTTTTCTCAGACCCTCCTGATTAAGCCAATGCTACCGGAATCTCGTTTCTTGGAAATGTCCCACCTAGCCATGCTCATCACTTGATATGAATAACCCATTTATACATTCCCAAGTGTAGAATATGCGTGGAAACAAGGAGATTGAGAAAAATGCTTCCCCCCCCCCAAAATCACTTTCAGGATCAATAGTTATCTATGAAACTAAACAATTCGAGATTGAATTTTATTTAATTTTATATTTAATGTGATGTTTTGTTTCTTGTGTACAAGACTAACATTACCTTTCCATGAAATTCTTCTAATTTCTTTCTTAAATTAAAAATATTATATCAGAATTTCCTTTATTCCAGTCAGTTATCTGAAAGAGTTTCAAATCTATCATTGAGCTGTGAGATATATTTGAAATACTTGTAAGAATGTAAAATTTTTTAAAAGAGTTGAAATTCTTATATTTGCCAGTTTAAATTCTTATATTTCCCTATAATGAAATGTTTTTTAAAAGCTTAAGCTTTTTATGAAGCGTCTAAAAATAGCATAAAATCATAAATCTGTGTTAACATGAAAAAATGTTAGTGACTTTTTGTCTTTATTTTTAAATTGGGTTCTTCTTTTAATTTTTTTTTTTTACTTTGTAGAGACATTAGGTTAATTACAAGCAGGAGAGATGAAAAATATGCATTTCCTTCGCCGGGAATCGAACCACGGACCTCTTAAATACCGGCTCAGTGTGCTGACCATTACACCACGAAGGCATGCTAAGAATGTGGGAGATATACCTTATATACTCCCCTTTTTAAAGGGCGACTAGGGTTTTAGGGGACCTAGTCGCCAAATCCTGGGTGTGGAGAGTCATCATCCACAACCCTTTTAGTTCGGGCGCCAGTGTAGAGACATTAGGTTAATTACAAGCAGGAGAGATGAAAAATATGCATTTCCTTCGCCGGGAATCGAACCACGGACCTCTGAAATACCGGCTCAGTGTGCTGACCATTACACCACGAAGGCACGCTAAGAATGTGGGAGATATACCTTATAACTTATGTGAGCTCCCTTTACATTTGAAGAGTACCCCCCCAGTGTGTGGCTTTTGTGTATGTTTCCAAAATATGAAGAAATGCGAATAATTTTCGTATTTTGAAAGAATATCTAATTTTGTTCAAAGTTTAAACTCCTGTTGATAGTCATCACATTTAATATGTACATTTCATTTTACTATTAGAGTTAAGTGTGTTACTCACATTTTTCAGTTTTATTCATTCATTTGATAATTGAATATAATTTATTTTTCATTTATAGGCTGCTGTGTCAGTGCCTCAGATATTTCGAGAACTGAGTGACTCAGATGCTGTAGATGAAGACGTTATCGATGTAAGAAGATGTTAATATATGTTATATTTGTGTGGATTATATTATTAGTGTGCATTAATTGATGTATCATTTATTTTCAAAATATACTTAGTCTTGCTTTTTAATAATTTCACAACATTCTTCTAACTGTATTCATTTCAAGATGTTTACAGTTGAATTTTACAGGTTTTTTTTTGTTTTTGTTTTAATTAAGAAATTCTTTCTTATTTGGCAATGAGTGGATTTGTCACAAAAATTATTTATCACTGGGTATGTTTCTGTTAACAGGGTTGCAACTGAGAGCCAGATATATAAATGTTGGCCAAAATCTGATTAGATACCAGCAGATCAAAAAATACATGAAGCTGTCATGAAAGCAATAACTATTTTATGTGTATTGAATGTAATGAATGCAGTGGCACTTTGGTGTACTTTGAAATACTGAATATTTCTGCTAAGAATTTTTGGAACTTTTTCTGAAGCTAAATTGTGGGCTTTGGCTTATATATGCATCCGCTAAACTCACAGAAAACATAAGTACTTTCCTCTTAGTTGGCCGTGATGGATAAATTGCTAAATACCTCACTTTTTTATTTCTTAAGTTTGAAAAAGATTAATTTTAAATGAAATGAGTTATCTATTTTATGGAAATGAATTGTCGTATTTTTTAAATAAAATAAATGCTGGTTTGTTGTATCATCATTGAAATGAAAGATATGTGGCTGAAATTTGCATCTGGCTTTCTTTACTCTATTTTTTTTATTTTATTTAATGAGGAATACCAGGCAACCGTGCTGTTGTTATAATTATTATAAAACGTAATCACGTGTAATTTGAAATTTGTCACATAAGAATCTCTCTTCCCACTCATTTTACAGACAAAATATAAAATGGTACAGATACCACAGATCGTATACAAGACGGAAAATAAATTAGCTGTTATTATCAACATCAATTGCTGCTGAACAGACTTCAAAAATAAATATTCCCTGTATTGTTCTTTAGAGTGAGCCTCTGTTTGTCTTAATGTGAAGTAATCTCATTATCTCTACCAGAAAGCAATTCCATTACAATACCCAATGGCTATTCAACTCATTTTATACATCATTTCCAATCATTAGAGTGTCACCAAGTTGTATTTATTGACTGTATTTCTCATGCTTATTTCATTGAATTGGAAGTCCTAAATATTCGGACCTAAATCTTTTCTTAACATCCTTGATTAATTTTTGTCAATTTTAGCCTTTTGTTGAGAGAATTTTCATCAGTTTTATCAAAGTCTGAAACTACAGTTTAAATAAGTTAAGGAGCTCAGGGATAATACAATATATTCACTTTCATTTTCCGAAAAGTGACTGAGAGGTTGTGAGTTAACAATAGATTCTTCATCACATACAGTGGTTGACACGTCTTTGTAACAAAGCAAAGCTTTTTCTAGTACTTGAATGAGAAATGAGAATTTGCTTTATAACCATTTCCAAAAACCTCCCCACCAGGGAACAGCTGGGGGATTGAAAAACCACTAAATCTTTTGTGTTGTACTAAGCTGGAAAATTGCATTCCAGTTTGTGAATTTTGTCTTTAGATGCTTCCACAAAATTAGTACCATTATCACAGTGTGCAAATGATTCATCTTTTGATTTCAGCATCCCATGCAGTTTCAGATTTCAACATTTTCTGCAACAACAGTTTGAATATTAATAAAGCGGGACTTATGAAGTCCTGGAGTCAAACACTTTATATGTGACTGGAAGAATGGATCTCTTTTGATTTGGATAAGAGAAAAATATTTATGTAAAATATTTAAGTCATATACACTATATATTTTAGCCACTGCATTTGTATTTTACTGTTAAACGGTATTATAATAACAACAATAGGATTTTCTTGTAAGAACAGATTAATTATTTTCCTTGTATTTCTTATTGAAAATGTTTATTTGGTGTCTACCCAGTTTGGTTTCAGTCAAAGGTTCTGGAATGTTATAATAACATGTACTGATGTACCATTGTATAATGTTTCATGTGCACACTGCCAGTGCTATGCATGATGCCAATTTCTGCAATTCTTGGAGACTTTTTTAGAAAACAAATCCCTGTATACATAGGGGAAATGGAAATGTTCCTCCCGTGTGATGTGTTTTCACTTAAAGAAAATCAGGTAATTCCACAAGTTTGTATTTCATACATTAAAATTTATAGATATAATGACACATCTGTTCATGATGTGATATGAATAGGCTAACACATTTGGTTGTGGGAACCCTGTTAACACAAAAGTACCTAGTATTGTTTGACAAACTGAGCACAGATTATTTGTTGGCATATGAATGTGTTACTGTTACATGGTATATTAATTAATCTTCTTTACCTAAAATTCTCATCTTTTAAATACCAAATAAAAGTAATTGTTTCTTCACTGTACTGCTGGCTATTAAAATTACTGATTATGAATGCAGCATGCAACAGATGTAATTTTTGTATGAAAGGCACTACATGCTAGGATATGCAAATGATTAGCATTCCACTGCATGCACATGAAGCAGGTATGATTAATGCCATGTACATTGTGTATTAAGAGTACACATAGAGTTTCTCATTTGTAAATCGCATTTCTTATATTACGTGCTCCGCCCTAAGGCACTACACGGAAAGGGAGGGATGCCCCGTGGAGGTCTTTTTGAGGGAAACTGGCTCGTATCCACGTTACACATGGGGAAAACCACGAAAATGCCCATGTAGCCAGCCCGTTTGGCGGGACTCGAACCCTGGATCAAACTACCAGTGTTCAGCGGTTTTTACCGCTCGGCCGCTGGTGGGCTAAATCGCATTGGAGCATTGGTTGGTTGTGTAAATGCCATACCTCATGTAAGAATGAAAAATTTCTACTACCACGTGTTGGAATTCGACTGCAGCAGGATTGTGGCCTACTGGAACTATGGTTTATTATTCCATGACAGCTGCTCAAAGTTGGCCGCAATCTCATGCCTACCAGGAGAATATGGAATCAATGGATCCAGGAGGGCCATACTGAATGCCATGTAGGATCTCAGTGGCCCTGAGCCACTAATCTTGTCCCTTTAGTCTTGCAGTATCATATAGTTATGCCACATACTGTCAGTCAGGAACTTGGCTTGTGTGCAGGACAAATGTCTGTGTGAACAGTGCGACTATATTTACAGCTCTGCGGGCTGTCTGCACAATTTCCCTTAAAATTACATCAGACATGCATGCTACAGTGGTATGATGAACAATGATACTGGATACTCAAGTGGCACTATGTTGTCTTTTGAGATGAATCCCTGTTCTACATGTAGTGTCATGATGAACATATCCTTGTGTGGAAGCTCCAAATTGAATGAACATCAGTAGATGCATTTGTCATTGTCATTCAGACCTAGCACCTGGTGTGCTGTTATAGGGTGCCATTAAGTACACATCCCAGTCATCTCTTGTTCACATAACCAGTAATGAGTACAACTGCCATTGTATTTCAAATGTGTTAAGGCTGATGCTGAGCCCTGTCTTCAAGGCCTGTATGACGCATTTTAGCAAAATAATGCATGACTGCATATTGCCCATGCTATCCTGATCTTCCTCATTAGAGTGTTTGATTGTTGCCCTGCAAGCACATTCTCCCGATCTGTCACCCAGTAAGAACATCTGGTCATAGGTTGCTGAGAGATTGGAACATCACTATGATTGATGAATTCTGGCCCAGAGTTGGAGCTGCATGTTAATGCTCAGAGTAGCTTTTTGTACTGAATTCTGTATACTGTGTACCTCACACTGCCTGCAAATTTAATCATATCTTCCTCTCATTATACTATATATGTATGATAGATAAGATTCTGCTATTTGCTTTTTTTCCTGGTATAGCAATTGTAATGGCCAGCAATATATTTAGAATGTAATAATTGTCCTTTAGTCAGTGATTACAGGTAAGAGCACTTTTTATTAGACTAAAATTTCAATTTTTTTTTAAAGCTTTCAAATGAACATCAGTTTGGAATTTGGTTCCTCCCCCCCCCAATGTAATGCTTTTATTTTGCACTCTTTGCAGATATTTCGGTACTTTTCTGCTATCGGGACCAGATTCAGAAATGTATGCATGTGTAATGTGAAGAATGTGTTCATGTATATATGTATATATGTGGTGGCATACATACACACATTTCTGAATCTGGTTCCGTTAACAGAAGAGTACCGAGAGGACTTTAGTTTTAAGCTCAGCAAATTGATTTTAACCTATGATATTAGAGGTCTTCTGAATCTGGTTCCATTAACAGAAGAGTACCGAGAGGACTTTAGTTTTAAGCTCAGCAAATTGATTTTAACCTATGATATTAGAGGTCAGGGGAAATAGTTTTTATTAAACGAGCATAATTTTTTTTTCAACACATTTATTCATAAATTGCATATCAAAATCGTAGATCATTAAAATGAATTAATTGCTAATAAAATACATTGTTCATTACTGTGTAATGATGAAACAGGAGTAGTTACTGATGTATAGACTTCTAAAAAGAAATGGTGGATTGTTATTTCGGTACATGGAAGGGCACAAATTGGACCAGGTTGACTCAATCTTGCATAAAGGCTTAATGATGTAGAAACTAGCTTCAGTTTTAATGCATTTAAGATATTGCTTGGCAATAACTGATATTTAAGATATTGCTTGACTTTAAGATATTTGCAGCAGTTGTCAAATTATCTCTGTCAATTCCAATACATTGCTGCAGACATAAGTGATTGCAAAAAATTCTTCTAAATAGCTCTTCTAGCAAGAGAAATTGGTGCTTAATGCAACCGCCTTGGTGCAGTTTTGGGATTTTTTACGGGTGAAAGGGTAAATTGCTTATTGAGTACAAGCTAGTGGTTTTCATTAATTGTCTTAAAAAAGATTCCCAAACTATCGATATTTGTACTATATTTGCAAGCATTAAGCAAATGAAAATGAAACAGTAGTAATTTAAAATACTAAATTTTAATCATTAAAACAATAAAACATGTTTTCCTCTATATCTTTTAGTACTTTTTTTCTATTCTTTTCCCCAAGTACACAGCAATCTGTTTATGCTTAAAAAAAAAGAAACGGAGATACAGCATCGTGCAAACTCTGGTAATATCAGCGATCTACCAAATACATCTCATCATTGCTCCCTTTAGCGATTTCGCCTCATAATCCAGTGTTCCTGAAGAAATTTTCTTCAGTTTCTTCCATTGCTGGAAAGTTCTGCTAACACATATTTTAAAATTAAGTTAAAGGGCATAAAATATAATTTTTTTATAAAAGACTTTGGAGTACATGAAAAAAAATGAAAAAAATTATGACATTCCTTAACCAAAGGATTGCTATGCATGGTTGCGTGATGAATTGTTGTGTGCCTGGTTGCCAGATTTTGGCACATTCTGAAAATTTGGCAAGTTCTACTAAGGTGGTTGCAATAACACATAAATGTCAAAAAAATTTAAGGTGATTTATAAAGACATGGGGTATTATTTGATGCATAATTATCTAAGATTAAAGCAGCAAGGAAATGTTGCATCCTTCTTGCATCTCAGAAAAGTGATTGTTGGACCAAAATACTTGCCATACGAAATAATGCTTTGCTGCCTGCTTTATGTCAACACTTAAGCTTCGAAAACAAACATTTATGCAGTTCTGTGGGTTGTGTTACCTTAATTTTTGCATCAAAATATGTGTTTCAGTTTGGTAAGCAAGCTGCTGACTAAACGTTTTGCAAAATGTATGTAATGATATTGTAAGAATTTTTTGTACTGCAAAATCATTTGAAATCAATAATACTAAATACTTTATTAAATATAATTATTCAATTAAATAAATAATTCAATTAAATATGTTATATTACTGACTTCAAATTAATTCTGTTTTGGGCAAATTCATGATTTTCTGTTATTTTTATCTGTTTTCACATCAGTATTTTGTTATTGGATGTTCTGTAGCACTGTGCTCATGTGCCTAACAGTGACCATGTGGATAACACTGTTGAACCTTAATTATTTTGTTTTAGGTTTGATTTCTGGCTTACAAACTGGCTCCATGGATATCTATAATACTTTCTCCGTGTTCAGCATTAATAAGAACCAATTTCCCTTAGAAAATTTTCCATTAATGTAACCCTTCACTTAGGAGCTATTAATCTGTTATTAGTGATCTTTCCATTAAGACTTCCCTCATATGCTTTGTCATAATTAATCAGTTACTATACTTGTTGTAGTTTATGCACATATGAATAATGTATTACTGTGGTTTATTTTTTCTTTTACTTAATTTGTATGGCTGATTTTTACATTGTTTTCTGGAGTATTTGCAGCCATACCAGTTCTGTTATTTGACAGTGAATATGTCATAACTTTTCTTTTAAAGATCAAGTGCTTAGCTTGCAGCTTTAGTTTTGATAAAGAGAAAGCAAAACAATCTGTTAGTTTTTTGTTATTTTTAGTGAGTTTAGTGCTTTTGTGGTGCCTCTGTGTTTTTTTTTTGGGGGGAGCTCAGAAAAATTCTGTGATATTTAATCTTTTTCTACATATACTGAGGGAGAATGCTGATGATGTGCAGAATGCAGTAATATTTCAGGTAATTTTTTATACATTCAAATTGATAAAATTATTTTTCTTATTCGGTTGTGTATTGAATCTAGAATGGTAATTTGCTCTGAGATTGCATCAATGGTTACTATTTTTTAATTTTATGTGCATTGTTAAATATCTGTATTTTTTAAGCTTCATTTATTTTGTACACAGTGTCCGTAAAAAGTCTTATGTGACCTTCATTTTTGTAACTGTTTGTTGTGGACATATACTTTCAGTAAAAGTAAAATAAAGAAAATGTACATGGCAGCATTTCTAACTTTAAAACATCAATTTTGTAAGTGTTAAAGCGCTCAACTTTTTATACAGTTGCCTGATCCTTAGTTATATCCTTAAGTAAAAAATGTAAAGCTTTTACACAAATATATCTATAAGGACCAAGAAGTAAAATTAGTGTAAAAGTTTATGCATAGTTAATAAATAAATAAGTAAAAAAATAAAGCAAAGAAATTTTGACTCCCTTATGTTAAAAATGAGAGATATTGAGATATTTTAAAATTTGAGATCATGTTATACAAAACCATCATGAGTCATACACAATTGATAAGTGAAATGTTTTCATCTGTGCATAACTAAAATGAAATATCAGTTGAAAAAAAGATTTGTCTTAAATTTTGTTAGTTAAATGGGCTTGAAATGTGAAAATGTGCCTGATCTGTAAACATCACACTGTAGTTTCAATGTTCAAAAGGTCATGACGCAATCCTGTATGGGTTTGATGACGTATTTCTTTGAATTCTTCTGCAGTTACCATTTTGCTGGGATGCATTTTCAGATGTCAGTGTGGAATTCTCTGAACATTTTGGTCAGATAACCATAATGTAGCCATGTGTTTTCATGGGGATTGCCAAATCAAAGTTCTGATGATGGTTATTTGTGCTGTTATTTTTGCTTTGTTGGAACAGGGCCCCGCCGACTGAGCACAAAGTGGGTGCAAAATGCAGGCTATGTTACTGTCGGTGATCCATCATTGATAATGAACTGCTCTACAACAAAAGTATGATGCTTTTGTAAGCAAAACATTTTTTATGTAGAATTAGCACATAAGTTGCTATTTGACAATACACTTCCTACAACTATACGCTCTCCCGCCCCATAACTGTGCTTATCCAAAATAGGAAAGTTTTTTTTTTTCTACTGCACTCTGTATGGTGCATCCTTTGAGCTTTTCTTGCAGCTGAGATGTCAGCAGTTGCCTTTGGGATGTTATTTCAGTGTCATGGTACTCTAAACATCCTGCTTGATTCCCAGTACTGGATGAATTCTACTAAATCTTGTGCTAAGCAAGGCCTATGTGTATACTTTCAGTATTTAATTTTGTTCCTGATTGAGCAATTCAACTGGATAGATTTGAAAAAATAACATATTTAGATACAACTTAACATTTTCCATGGCCATAGAAAGAGCAGCATAGTGATGTAGCATACAAGCATCTGTTCTTGGGACATAAGATTTAAATAGTCCTTATGTACAGCTTTACGTTTAGATACAGTCTTTATGTACATGCACAAACACTTACTATTTTTAGTGATATTTTCCTCAAGTAAGGCACTTAAAAAAATTTATATTTCATGTCTCATTGTTTCCAGAGACTGAATTCAACTATTTTTAGAAGTAGCCTCACAAAATCTTTTCGATTTTATCTCCATTAAAGGATGTCCTAAGAAAGTGGTGGTTTAACTTTATGTTGCATTAAGCCTAGTGTGAATATTTTCCAATCTATCTCCTTAGTAGTGTGAAGGACAGTAATATCATATAATTTATTAAACACTCCAAGGATGGCAAAAAAAACTGGATATGAAACACATAACCTGCAACAGCAAGCAGCATATTCATTTAAACTTCAAAATACTTTTATCATGTTTATTCTTAACTACCAATAGCAAGAAAATTCCTGTTCAGAAATGTCTACAAGGAGGAAAATAAAAAAAAAAATTAAAAAAAACTACAATGTTTACTTAAAGTGGAAGGTAAGTCAATATGAGCTGGTAACTTGAATTTCTGCATACTACTGAAAATTCTGAATGGTGTTTTTGGCAGTTAAATTTTTGGCACAGGTTATAATGAGCCGAATAGCATGAAATATGACAATGTGACATAGCCAGTTAAATACATTCCTTATGTTCAGCTTTACATTTAGATGACTGAGAAACTTGTGATCATATAAGAGATACCTTTGTTGTTATTAGTAAAATTCACAGACTGAAATTGCACTGAGATTTTTAGGATTTTATGTCCGAATTGACTATTATTTATTATGGTCTGTCATTCATCTCAGAACACCTGCAAAGAAAGTTTATTATTTGTACAGATTCCCTTAGTGCTGTGCCTTCAAATCATTAAAAATATTTAACTATATTAACATTTTGATTACTGATATTGTGAAGCCAAATTTTAGTCTGTAAGGTTTGAAAGTATGATTACTTTGTTGCTGCATTTTCCAGATATGTTCTCATAAAAAACAAGAAGTTGACAGACACTGTACGGAAAGCTGATCTTGAAAAGTGTAACCCAATCCTTTGACCGATGTCCAAAACATCATCAAGTGAAAAGGCTTATCAGAATAGCAGCAGTGCTGCAATACTTGTAGCTCTAAGTGCTGTACTCACATTGTCATAATGAGTTGATGCACATAAAACCTAGACTTTGAATACTGGCAGTCAGTCAGAAACTAGAGGGAAATTTGTTTTAACTCACTTAAGAATTAGTCACTTTCATCTTGCACATCAACATGTGCTGAAATGAGAGAGACAGAACTATTTTGTGCAAAATGCATTTATTTCTTTGACGTATTTTTATTGAAGGTCTGTATTTAAATTCTTTAAGTGTATATCAATTAAGCAGTTATTTATTTTTATAAATTTTTTATGAGAGAAGAGTTTATAATGATATCTGTAGGTTTTTAAACGATGTTAAAGTTTATCATTTGATTTCGCAGGGATTTTGTTCTGAAAGATTGAATATTTTCATTTTAGCACTTCACTTTTATGATAGTAATGGAATTTTAAAAGCTTTGTCATTTTGCTTTTCTGACCTACTTATGTACTCTACCCTTTAATCTGTTTAGTGTGTCTGTGGTATCTGTAATCTCTTGTACTTAATATGTGTGGAACAGTTTGGCTATGTCACATTGTAATATTTCATCATATTTGGCTCATTATTACCTGTGCCAAAAATTTAACTGCCAAACACACCATTCAGAATTCTCACTAGTATGCAGAAATTCAAGTTACCAGCTGATATTGACCTATCTTCCACTTCGAGTGATTTTTTTTTTTTTAAATTATTTTCCTCCTAATAAACATTTTCTGAACTTGAATTTTTGTGCTATTGATGGTTAAAAATTAAAACATGATAAAAGTATTTCAAAGTTTAAATGAATATGCTGCTTGCTGTTGTAGGTCACGTGTTCTAGATCCAGTTTTTTTGCCATCTTTGGAGTGTTTAATAAATTGTATGATATTCCTGTACCTCTCACTACTAAGGAGACAGATCGGAAAATATTCACACTAGGCTTAATGCAAAAGAGCGTTAAGCTACGTTTTTCTTAGGATATCCTTAAATGGAGATAAAATCAAAACGATTTTGTGAGATTACTTTTGAAATAGTTGAATTCAGTCTCTGAAACAAGGAGACATGAAATATAATTTTTTTTAAATGCTTTGTTTGAGGAAACTATCATTAAAAATAGTCAGTGTGTGTGCATGTTTTGTTTGTATTGCCTCTTGAGCAATATGTTTGTAGAATGTCTGAATGTTTGAGTGCTCTTAGACTGAAAAGGGGAATTAAACTAACTTCAATGAATAATTTGTCTGAGAGCATTTTTTCGTTAACAATTTCATAATATTTCTGTATTATTATTTTTAGCTACTTTTGGGAATGGTAGATGATTTCCTTCAAGTAGTTCTTGAGAAAACTTTCGGGCTTCTTGGCGAGTCAAAAGTTTTACGATGTGCAGATTTAATGCTGATCTTAAGTAAGTTCATTTTGTTACTTGATTTTGTCTAAATGCTTAGAGAAGATTAAGGAAACATTATTATTCTTGTGTTAACTTTGTCGCTCTTATGAAGCAGATGTATTTCTAAGCATAGAACTTACCTGTATAGAAAAAAATAAATCATGGATCTTTGGTAGAGGAAAAAATAAGTCATGAATCTTTGAAAATAGATTAAGGATAACTATATTTAAATATTAACAGTCTAATTCAGTAGTCATTTATATTTTTAAAAGATTAAGAAAAATTAATTTCATTAAAAGGAATTTTCGAAAATATGTAATGAAATATTCTCTAAATGTTTAAATTCATTCAAAATTATTATGCTCTGTGTCAGCCATAGCAATATTCCTGAATATTAAATTATTAATTTCTCCTTAAAAAGATATTATTTAACATAATTATGGCATCTTTTCTCAATGTAAATATAAAAGTGTTTTAACTTACAGACATCAGTATCACTAATAAAGTGTCGAATGTTCTAATGCCGTTGTTTTAGCTTTATTAGAGTTGTATATATAGAATCATCAGTTTCCATCATCAATATTTCTCTTAAAAATTATTTAGCACAATAAAATGTAACAGTAACTAATGCCATTTTAACATTTGTTTTCAGAATTTAAAAAATATTTCTAGGTCTCTTCCTTTTCCTATTTGATGTGTGTGTAACATATTTCAGACTTTCAGCTTAGTGAATGAAAATTTCATCTTTTTACTTATGTTTAACTTTACTTTTTTCAAAATATAATTAAAATTAATCATTTTGTAAGATAAACATTTTTTATTACTTTATATTATTATTTTGATGATATGTAGCCATTTTTCATACTTATCTGTGATCACTCGAGCAGATTAGTCATTTGAAAATAATAACCAATGAGCATTATGCCATTAGATATGTCAAGAAATCCATTTGTATATCCTTGCACTATTGGCCAATAACATTATTGGCTAAGTAGGAATGCAAAATTTTAAAATCAACTAATTGATTGTTACAATTTCATATACTTTCTCCTTACTTTTTTCTCCGTAAAGCAATGTATTGTACACTACAGGAAAAAAAAAAAAAAAGGTGGGTGACAGTTCTAAATCTCCCGTTCAACTGGGCTGATTGATGAAATTCAATTTGCGTTTTTCTAAAGCGCGACTTACGATTTGTATTAGATTTATATATAGCATTGTTCTAATATAGGTATTTTGACACAAAATCGGACTTTTTCTGAAATGGCATGCCACTTTTTTTTTATATTTCGAATCTACAACTCAAACTATGCCAAACTACCAAATTTTGTAAAAAATCACACCTGTAAGTTTTTAAATAATTGGCTCTCAAAATTTTAGCTCCTCAGTGTTAATTCAATATGGTATGTATTTATTAATATCTCTTTTTTTATGAAACTTATTTGATTCCTTTGTACACATTTCAAAATTTAGGTTCATTCGAAATAAAATTTACCCATTTTTATTATTTATTTTTAAAATTTGTATTTTTAAGTAATTTTTATAAATTTTTCGAAATTTTTTTTTTAATTGCAACCTATAAAATTTTTACAATTATCTTAAAGTAGATGTATTTCTAAGCATACCTGCAAAAAATTAGAGCTTTTTATTCAAAATTTCCAAAGATATATGTGAATTGACGCATTTTGAAAGTTGTCATATTTGCTGAAAGTGATAATAGCGGAAATGTGGTTTACGCCGTTTGTTAAAATTACTATTTGAAAGTAAGAACGATGTGCCAATTATTAAGAATTTTGCCAAGTGAATTGTTCTTGCCTCAAACTGAAAAACATTCGCCAAGTTAAATTTTTTAATTTCTCCATAAATTTCACATCAAATTTTACAAAATTTAATATTTAGGCATGATCTGACTCATAGTATCAAAATATGGAAAAAAATTAGTATGTAATTTCAGAAAAAGTCCGATTTTGTGTCAAAATACCTATATTAGAACAAAGCTATATATAAATCTAATACATATCCTAAGTCACGTTTTCGAGACATGGAAAACTCAATTTGAATTTTGTCAATCGGCCTAATAGAACGGGAGATATGGAACTTTTTTTTTGCGCAGTGTACCTGTTAACTTTGTATAATAATAATATGGATAAAATAAAAGTGACAGCAGTTTTGATTCAAAGAAATACTTTAAATTCTTCTTAAGTGGAGAAAGGAAAGATAGTGGAAAAGTGTGGCATTAGCCATTTATACCTAGCTACTTTTTTAAAATGGAAAAGTAAGATAGAGCAGAATAGTGATGCCAGTGCCCTTAGCCTTGAGCAGAAGATGACAGCAGACTGTGATTAGATGAGAAAAGCAGTTTGTATACAGGCAAAAAATATTCCTATAAATTAATAACTATGTGAGTAAACCTCTGCATGTTCACTTGGTTTTGCAAAATTATGGGAAGTAAAAGCCAATTTATTAGAGATGTCACTTAATGCAGATATCAGCACCATGTTGTAGAAGGTATGTTAGGGCATCCAAAATGTGAAGAGTTAGTGCGCACAGTGCAGGGCAACTTAAAAAAATATTAAAGGAAGGCATGTTTTTAATCAAGATGTGTTTACACATGGTTAAAATTATTGGGAAGCTTGAGTAGGGGCGTAATTTGACATCTGTTACCCAAAAGTTTCAAAGTGGTAAAAGTGTTGTTTCACAAGCTTAGAAAGCCTTCCAAACAATAGGTACTTGGAAAGGCTGGTGGTGGTTGGCCAAGGTAAACAATGGTGACCGATGACCGTTTATCACCGTGCAGGCAAAAAGAGATTGAAACCAAACAGTAATCAACACTGCACAGCATTTGCGCACATCCAGATGACAGGTATCTCAGTTTACTGTGGCCAGAAGACTTCATAAAGATGGTACCATCTTGAATTCTGCATACCACTGATGGCAGCCCATCAGCAGCATTGTTTACAGTGATGTTAAGAACACAGATACGAGACACCTGATCAATGGAGTCACATCTTCTTTGCTGACGAGAGTTGTTTCAGTCTGACAAATGATTTTTGATGCCAGAATAATGTGGAGAGATGTAGGCACATGTTTTCATCCCACTAATTATAAGATACTACTGAGGTGGTCCTGGCATGTTTGTATGCAGATGCATTATGATGAATGGATAGACTTAGCTCCATATTTTTGACAGATGTTCACTTACATGAGATTGTTACTGAAGTTATCCTTCACTATGGGCGTCTTTACTGGGATACTGTTGGTCTCAACTTGGTTTTTTTTTTTTTTTTATGACAGTGCATGGCCACACGGAGCTTACGCTGTTGAGGAGCTCCTGGAGAGTGAAGATATACACAGAAGGGATTAGTTACCATACTCCTCTGATTTAAATCCCTTTAAACATGTATAGGAACTTCAAGGAGATGCCCGGTGGCATGATCTTGCACTGTGAAGAAACCAAACAACTGAAATAAAAGCTCCTTGAAGAATGGGAAAGTCTTTCCCCAGGAACTATTAGATCATCTAGTGTTGACTATCGGCAGATAACACAACACAACCACTGCAGTTATGGAAGGTTATATCTCTAAGGCTCTTTGGTTTGTTCTCCCTTTTCACCCAGACTACTTTTTTTTATCACTGCCATTTGATAAATGAAACCTTTTTCTATTCACTCCATACTGTGTCTTATCGATTTTTTTATTACAATTCTTATCTCTTAAGTACTACATTGTGCCTCTGTGGTATGAAATTCAAGTCTCCCCCCTCTCTGGAATTATAGCCAAATCAGAAAAATTGCTTAAGTTTTTCACAGTCGTGTATGTTTTACAAGGCCAAGCAATGTGAAATTAATATCTCAAAAGGTCCAGTTGAGTCTTCATGGTGGCTTGAGACCTTAACATACTTTGGAAGAATGTTCGCCAGGAGTCATCATCTGAACAAGTCTTAACTTCAAGGGAAGTAAGTGCTTTGGTGGCAAAAGTTCATAAGAACAGATAATCTGTTTGTGCTCAAATGCCATTGGTGTGGATAAATAAAAGCCTCTCATAACTCTGAAGTTACAAAAGCTGAAATGCTTCAGAGGCATACAGTATCTGTCCTGTGAATGCAGGCATAGCACCAGGCTGAAAAGAGTATTCTCATCATTGACAGTTGTTGCTCTCATAATTGTGTGTTTCACTGTTTAGAGCATGTGAATTTTATGAGAAAGTTAAAAAATTCTCATAAAATTCACAATTCTTAATTCTTATAAAACACTAAACTCAAAACTTCTTACTGTTTAACCATTTTCTGTGCCAATAACTACTACTTATAAAATCTACAAAACTCAGAAAAATATGTAGAAACTCAATTATTTTAACTCATTACAGCTAAACAAGAACTTCACTCAAGTTGATGCTGGTACGCCAAAACAAAATTCAGTCAAACTCGAAACAAACTGTCACTGGTCCCAAACGCGTTTACAATTCTAACCAATATTAACTTTGACATCATCTCAGCAGCAGCCACTGCATTGATGACAATTAAGAGTTCAGGTATAAAAAAAAATTTCAGTTATGCACAAATTATCTAAATTGTAGTAACAATTTAAGAAGCTAAAAATTCACTCTTTTATTAACACACAAAACTGCTGTGACAAAAAAAAATCATTAAAAATGCAATTAACACAAAATACTTTAAATCAAGGAATAAAACTTGTCAAAGAGCTAGATGAGCACACAAATCACTTGTTAAAACATGATCAATATTCACATCAAATGCATAAACAAAACAATGAGTACATTATTCCAAAATATGCTTATTTCTAGTGGTCAGTCAGCCACAAGGTCACAGCACCAGTGTTATGTTTAGAGAAAATTTTGTGGTAAATTTTATTTTAACTTGAGCTAACTTACTTTCTCTCTAGACAAAAATAAAACTTAAGAAGCTAAAACTCATATACTCTGAGGAGAAACTGGTGATTTGTCTAAAACTAAATTAAATCAATAATTACATAACTTTAAAAGCAAGTAAATTAATTCAAAATCAGAGTTATTAAATTTGAAATTGAAAATAAGAGGAGTGATGTCTTGTGCCTTTGTATGAAAATAAAAACGTGTGCTTCAGTAAGAATGAAAATTCCGTTCCATTACCCAAAATTGTATAAATATGATATCTCCCATAATTATCTAAACCATTACACTCTTTTTTGAAATCCTTGAAAATATAAAATTACCAAAACAAAATGCACAATTATTTTCATAACTTTCCTCTAAATGTTGCAACAGATTCAATGCATTAATACACAACTTCACAAATAGCAGGGAGGAAATATTCAAACATGTCAATTGAAAAATTCCCAATTAGATTTAACTGATTCCTTGGCAACCTCAAATAACAAATATCTCAGTAAATCATCTAAATAGCAAGTGGTTTGTACTGTAGTGTCATTGCATTTTTGTATCGTGCTACTTATAAATAAACCCAAATTTTCTTAAGTTTCCGATTTTTCAGAACCTTGTGGTCAAACAAATGTGACTTGTTAGACCACAAAATAAGAACGCAAATAATACATTCAACAGTTAATAATTAAACTCATTTATTAATTTCTATGTTAAATAACATTCAGGTAGTCGGCATAACTGGCCAATCTCTGCAATCTCATGTTTTAAGTGGAGAGCCATACATTAGCCCTTTCAAGTAACACAAAAACTTATGCGTCTTCAAACATTTAACAATTTATTAAATTAAAACCTTAATAACAAAGTCTATGATCAGTGATATTTTAACGCCCTTTCTTACTAAAATTTCATCATTTTAACATATTCTAGTTTTCACAAATTTAGGCAGTTTAAACCTTAAAATTTATGTTAAAAATAAGATTTTAGTATTTAAAATCATTTAAGCACTGTAAAATTTTTCATTAAGTGCAAAATTTCAAATTCTTCTGGACTAATTCATTTAAAATAAAAGAAAACTCTTCTCCCTAAAAAAATACAGTAGTATAAAAAAATACAAAATCGAATCACAGTTAAGAGAATACATGTACGCTTTATCGTAAGAAGTTCATGATCTGAGGGCAAGTTAAGTACAACCCAGAAAAGCCAGACTCAAGGAATATTTGGCATTCAGACCAAAGTGGCACAAGATTTTTTAAGTATCCTGTTAGGCCTTTTCACTGCTTTGCCAAACCTCAGTTATTCTAATCCACTTGGAGGAAGGACCATGGCTAGTTATTACCTTCATCACTCCTAGGTGGGACAAAATGTGTTCCATTCTAACTACTAATTCAGGATATCTAGCTCTGAATGGCATTTAATTGAATTGATGGACTTCATAGCGATTTACAAAGGAAATGATAAATATAGAGATGAAAGGGAAAAAGATGATGCTCTCATTACTCTTGGCTTCATCAAGCAAAGTATGGCATTCGTGATCTCTTATCTGTACTAAACATAAGGTCAAAGGTGCACTGGAAGTGCAAAATTTCTTCACTCGTTTCTTTGGTCTGTAAATTGGCCAGAAGGTTATCAAAAACGACTATGCCCAGAGTTGCAGGCTCTTCAGGAAAGCAGAAGCCTCTCTTTTCTTTTTATAGTACTTTGAAATCTAGATGAAATCTGCCATCTACTGCTGTGAAATGCTTCGAGGAAATATCTGCTTCCATGCTCATCAAAATGTGATAGGCTGGAAGATAAAAATTTATATTATGCTCTACCAGTTAGCTGAATTCTTCATTTTCTTTTCCGTTTTCAGTTCCCCCACAGACCAGCTGCAGCAATGAGTCACCAAACACCTGTGCGAAAGAAAATTCAACTCCTGTTATATTCTGAAAATAAGGATATCTTATGCAAAGTAGGAAAGTGAAACCTAGTCTTTTGATTTCAGCTTAACAAAAACTACTTGCTTCATCATCCTAGCCACTAGCAAAGCCCTCCACAGGTTGTCACTTTGAAAGTGTAATTTATTTTGCAAAGACAAACTTTCCCATTCAAACAAAAAAGGGCAAGCAAGAAGGTAACTGCTATTTTCTTATTGTAACTCCCATTCCCAGCCAGCTAAGAAAATCTTTCCGAGAAACACTTACCAAATTAATTTAGCAGTCGCTTCCTGCCCTCTTCACTTCCTGTCGTGAGGTTTAGAAAAGCACTCACTGCTCTTCATGAGAAAATTTGAATCTGAAATTTTTTGAACTTTGAATCACAAGTATTATTGCAGCAGGCAGACACTTGCAGTTCCTCTAGTTATGCTTTGTAGTTTACTAGCTGTCATTTTTGTTAGAAGAAAGCTTAACACGCTATTATAAAGGTGTGTCTAATACTTGCAACGGATCTTTAGTGTAATTTTGAATGTTAGTTATATGGATATTTAGTTAAATATGTTACACATGGTTGGTTAAACATTACAATCCATGTGAATGTTAAATTTTTTTATAGAAATTACTCTATGCAGTAATATGCAAAGTTTATGTATTATACTTAACCCACTGTGGAATTATGGGAAATGAAAAAGCTGATGCATTGGCTAAGAAAGGAGTTTTGATAATGTAATGCATTGACAGCTTTCTTTTCATACGACTAAATTGTTTCTTAACCTGACTCTTAGGAAAATTCTTAAGCAGGATATGATTCAATGTGGTATGGATAAGAGTTGGAGGATTCTGGGGGGAAGAGACGACTTTCATTCCCAGTTTCACAAGGACAGCGATAGCTCTATGTAGATGTCTGACCAGACATGACTGTATGTGAGACCACCTCTACAGATTTGGAATGGTGGATTCCCCAAATTGTAATTTGTGTGATTCCAATCAGCCTATGATTTTTTTAACATTTAAATAACCTTATTACACTTTCTTGGTATGAGGCCATTGTTAAAAAGTACTGGAGAGCCTGTGAACTAATGACTTAAGTGCTAATGTTTGGCATTTGTAAAATAAAATGTGTTATACATAATTTCTTTATTTGAAAATATATATTCATGTTTAAGCATTTCATTGACAAGGAATTTTTTCCCCTTTTAGGAAATCACTGTAACATTGATTTAAGCCATTTTGTTGCAAATGTTAGTAACCTAAGTAGATATCCGTATCATGAACACGTAAGTTGATATTTTTTTAATAAATTTTAGTTACCAAGATTTGATTGCAGTGTAAGTTTTCCATTTATAAGCCAAAAATTTGTAGAAAACTTTTCACTACTGGAATTTTGTGATCAGCTTATATGTGTATTCAAAATAATTTCAAAAACATCAATTTCAGAAATGAATAGTTGAAAACTATTAATAACTGATACAATTGAAATCAGTATTTTATTTAATCCTGTTATGCAATCAAATTTTTAAAAATCAGGGTGCAAGAATTTTTTACTAGTTCTCAGAAATTTCTTTGCTATAGTCAAATCTTATCATCATCATCCATTTCACAATCAACATTGCTGTCCACCTGATAGGTAATATCTTCAGTTCTCTTCTGCATTGTTGTTTTAATATTTTTTTCTTCTGACCAGATGAGGACTTGGCATTCATCTTCAACCAAGAGGTAAAGTCAGATGACCAGTTATTTGAACTTCTGGCAGTATATCTTCTGGTTTCCAAAAATGGGCTTGTTTTTTTATCGACCAATGGAAGCATTGATGTCCTTTCCTTTCCCTTAATTCTTACCATATAATACTTGTCATTTCCGACAATCGCATGCAAAGGTCCTTCATAAGGGGATTGTAATGCGTTCTTGGCACAGTCCACTCTGACAAATACATATGAACATGGAACTAAATCCTTATGAAAAAATAATTTCTGTTTCTTTTACATTGGCTTTTGATTGGTTTTAATTTTTCTGTTTGTTTTTGCAGTTCACTAGTGATGGTACCTGGTTCTAGTTTTATTTTTGGTTCTTGAAAGAATTCTCCTGGTAACTTCAGTGATTTACCATAAACCATTTCTGCAGTGGAGCAATTGGTATCATCGTATAGAGATGTATGTATACCAAGGAGTATAGTCAGTAAAGTTTCACTGCATTTGACTGAATTGTGACTCTGATGGCTGCTTTCAGTGTTCTGTGTTGTCTTTCAATTTTTCCATTATATTGTGGTTGGTATGAAGTTGTTTTTTGTGTTTTAATTCCACCAAAAATGTCCTGAACTTCTGAAAAGCTCTGATCTGAACTCAGGGTTGCCACGCTACCTGGAAAACCGGGAGAACCGGAAAAAGTCAGGGAATTCGAAAGTTGACGAAAAAATTCAGGGAAAAGTCAGGGAATTTAAATATTTTAGTCAAAATCTGGAAAGTCAGGGAATTTCATACATCGATCCCCCCAAAAACATGAGTTTTGCGCCGACGTTGGAAGCGGTGCGTCATACGGGCAGCTGGCAAGAGCCAATTTTTGCAACTCCATTGCAAAAACTTGCAACTACTTGCATTGTCTTTTAGAAAGGCAAAGCAAGTTTCCAGTAACCTTGAGAATCGAGAGACTCGCATGTGCAGTGCATGTTGAACTAAAGAAAACACATATTCTTGTATAAAACAAAATCGGTTTAATCATAGTATACGATACCATGGAGGTTAGAATAGCCTCCATTATTCTACTATTGTAACCTCCATGTACGGTACACGCAGGATTTGGCGACATTATGACTAAGCAGTAAACAGGTCATTTTGGTGTTTGACAGCAATTTTCAAAATCGGGCCTAGGCCGTGGCGTATAGTAGGATTTTATTGCAAAATCTTTTAAACTTTTTCCCCCCTTTTTTTAATAAATGCCTTATTTACATTTTGCAGTAAAATAAAATAAAAAAAATAGTAATCAGTCATCTAGGCTAACCATTTAATATAATTATATTCACCAAAATATCGTTGATTATTGTAATTCAGTTTTTAATTATCTTAATGTTATTCATATCATTTAATGTTCCTTCTTCCCTCTAAATTTATTTATTGTTAGTAAGTAATATTTTCAAATTTCTTCTCTAGCATAGTCCTGAAGCTAATTCTAGCAGTATGATGACATAACATCACAGAATTTAATGCACATATTTTTTGGCTTACGTATGCTACTAAAGAAATATAAAAAACCTAAATTTATTTAAAAAATATCATTAAATAGATTTCTCTCTTTTGTTTAGCTGCAAAATGTCTGCCAAAAAAAAAGACGTTTTTTAATCCAGATTCGACAGACTCTAATCTCAATCTTCAGTGAAGAAAACAACTATTATAGTTAAAATAGTAATGCTTTGAAGATTATAAGTCATATGTAATTGGCAAATTTTTATGTTTTCAAGTGGTACCATAATTAATTTACCGCTTAGCACAGCCAAAGTGCATTATGCAGATAGACTGGAATTTTCTTAAAACACACCTGGAAAAAGTGGAAAAGTCAGGGAATTTCATTCTCCTGTTTGAGTGGCAACCCTGTGAACTGATTTTCTCTGTTTGTGATCACGCTGTATGAAACACCAAAATGACAAATCCAGTTCGCAGAAAATGCTTTTATGATTGTTTTCTGTGGTAGTATTTTCTGTCTGTGCAACTTCCATCCAGCAAATAAAATGATTAATGTGTGTTAAGCAATTTTTATTCCCATTTGATGAAGGGCAGGCTCCAATTATATCAATATGGACAATGCTAAATCTTTCATCACGTTCTTCAGATAAGTTGAATCTGGAATGTGTTCACCGAATAATTTTATTTTTATGGCAACTAATGAAAATTCTAGCCCCAATCTCTAACATCTTTTAAATATTCTTCCAAATGAACCTTGATGTTACTTGTTTCAGTGATGTTTTGATGCCAGGAGGGTTCAAGTCATCTATTTTGTGGAAAACATTAATTCAAAATGGTTGTGGTACGAACGGAATTTTTGGTGTTGAAATATCACATCAGATATTTTTCCAGAGGGTAGTGGGTATTGTTTAAAATTTAAATTTTTGCTATTTAGTAATTCTTTGAGTTCTTCAGTATTGATTTGTTCATCCACAATTTTGTCATAATCAATGTCTGAAATGTGTTCAATTCATGTATTTAATATTTCTTGAAAATTGAAAATGTATTGGAGCTGTCTTAATTGTATTGGTTATGCTTTGTCATTTTTCTGTTTAAGTGGCTTGTGATCCGTGACTATCGGAAGTTCTTGTCCTTCTAACATGTATTTAAATTATTCGATGGAATGATAGATACTTAAAAGTTCCCAGTCATATGTGCTATAAGCTTTTTGAGTATCACTTAAATTTTTGGAATAGAATGTTATTGGTTTCCAATCTCTGTCTTCACATTGTTGTAGAACAGAACCAATAGCAAAATTAAAGGCATCTGTACATAAAACTAATGTTAGAACTGAATTAAGAAAGATTAATAAAGCAGCATTAGCTAAATCTTTGCATTTTTCAAAGGACTTCTTTGCTTCTTCTGTCCATGGAATTTCCCTTCAATCTGTTTTGGTTGAACCTTTTAAGTATTAATTTAAGGGAGCTTGTGTATTGGCTGCATCTATTAAGTAGCTTCTGTAAAAGTTGATCATTCCTAAAAATTTACGAAGTTCATGAATAGTTTTAGGAAGTTTGTAATTTGTTATGCTTTGTACTTTTTCAGAAGAGGTTTTGAAACGTTTATCTTTATCAGATAGCCAAAAAATTCTAATTTTTTCACTCCCATGATTGATTTCAGTTGGTTGATGCATAGACCATATTATTGAATTCTAATAAATACTTTCGTAAGATGTTTTTATGCTGTTCCTCAGTTTCCAACGCTATTAGAATGTTCCAAATGTGGGAAAGTAAAGTCTAGTCCACTGAAAACTGTATTAATGAATTTTTGAGAAGTAGAGGGGGCATTTCTTAAGCCAAAACAAAGTGGCAGTAATCTCCACATAGTCACAGAGTGCTGTCTGATTTTGTGGCTAAATAAAGTGGGGTTGCCCATGGTGATTTTGAAGGTCTGATAATATCATTTTCAATCATAAAGTTGAAGTCTTGTTTGGCTATTTTTAATTTTTTAGAAGCTGTCTTGCTTTTGAATAAATTGATTTGCCATTAGTAGTTGTATAATGTTCAACATAGTGTTTTGTTTAAGAAGGTAGTGAATCAGATGTTATTTCCGGAAATTGTGTCAAAATATCATAAAATTTATTATTTCTGTTTAAGGTGTTTATATTTGATTCATCAGATGATGATGTAATTGCACCAATAATGCTCAGTCTAATTACTCCATCAGTTAGTTTTTTGCTTTTAATATCAGTCAATAAATTAAACCAGTTAAGACAATCTGCACCCAAAATAACTTAAGTGACTTTGGTTATAATACACTGCTCGACATTGAAAATGCAACACCAAGAAGGAATGGTCAGAAAGTGATGAAATTACCCAAGTATCATTGGGCCGTCATAGTGCCCTGAATACAAACTAGAGGTGACCTGGAATCGTAGGCAATAGCGCCCCAAACCATTATGCCGCGGTCGGGCGTTCCACAGTTACTGCCATATTATATCTACTGTTAAACTCTGAGTAAAAACTTTAAGGCCAGTAAACATTTTGAGAAAATGTAAAATGAAATAAAAGGGATTCAAATAATATTAATTATTAAAGTTCATTCATAAGAAATAAATGCTATAAACATAATTTGTAAATACATAATTATGAGAAACATGTGGTTATTTACAAAGTTAGTATTTCTGCCTGCGTAAAAACTTTAAGGCCACCAGTCATTTTTTTAAAAATAAATATAATATAATCGTGTAATTACCATTGCAACTACTAGCTTGTGACAACGCTGCAATTTTCATATTTGTCATACCTTTCTTCGAAGTATTGGTGATCTTTGTGAAGATGGCGAAGGGTAAGTAGTTAACTGATCCTGAAAGAGGAGAGATCGAAGCTTTGTCTTCAACAGGAATGAGTAGTCATGCTATTGCAATAAAGATAGGAAGATCAAAGACTGTAATCAAGAATTTTTTTTAAATTGAAAGACAATTATGGTAAAAAGAATACTGGGAGAAGACCTAAAGCTTTGTCCTCGAGTGATGAAAGAAGAGTTTTTCAACATTTATCTACTGGAAAGTACTCAACCAGGAAACTGATTCCAACGACAGGTTTAAACGTTTGTCAAAAACGATTTATAACACAATTAAAAGATCTGGAAGGTTCACTTATACAGCAAAATGACTAAGCCTCAGTTATTGCAGAGACACAGAATAGAGCGTTTGAACTTTGGCCAGAAAGTCATATCCTGGGACAACCAATGGATAGAAATTATTTTTTCTGACAAAAAAAAGGGAATTTGGATGGACCAGATGGCTGGAGTTTCTACTGGCATGATATAAGAAATAAAAAAGAAATATTCTCCAAGCGCCAATTAGGTGGAGGGTCTGTCATGACTTGGGGCTGTTTTG
>KK122069.1:65460-79527 GCA_000611955.2 Stegodyphus mimosarum | reverse complement strand
GTATAATTTAGTTTTCAAGAAAGATAGAAGCAAATTGCTCAGAAACTTGCATTTAGCACTTTGTTTGCTAAAAATATGTAAATATTTTACATTTTATGCTGAAAAACATTATTAAAAAATTCTTAAGACGTAAAACGTATTATTAACTGCTTACTAAATGTTATAAATATGAGATGTTAAACGTTTTAGCGTTCGTTAGACTAAGTATCCGAACCCAAAAATGAGATTTAGTTTTTGCATGAGTTTAATAAACTTGTTTTAAAGTTTTAGCTTATAATAAATAATTAATATCGAAATAAATTAATGAATCTTTTTGCTGATTAATACCTTAAAACAATTTTGAAACTATTCGATGATTTAATGTTTTCTTGCCCTACTTTCGACGGCCCTAGATTACGCTTGCAGAACGATTTGAAAAGGTTCGGCGTGACTTGGACAGTGAACGGATCTGTTTTCGTGAAGTACAAACTGCTGTTCTCTATTTTTGTTCGTTTTATTTACGTATGTAATATTTAATGTTTTACTTAACTTATTTTTGTAAGCCCTGTGTCGTACGTCTGTGGTGCACTGAGAGATTGTATGTGTTAAAGAAAAGACTTATTGGAAGGTTAACATAACATCTTTTTTCTTTTTATTTTTGAAAAAACAGAATGCGGAAAGGAACGGGAGTTATTTAAATAATCGTTTGTTTCTTTCAAACAAATGTCATTAAATTACGGATGTTAGATATAATAAACAATAACTATCAGTACTTTGTTTAACCGAAAAAAGTGTATATTATTTTTTTCACTTGACATCAAAACGCATAATGGTTAAAAACGCTTTTCTATAAAAGTTGATGTAAATCTGGCAGTGTTGATAGAACTATTCCGTAACCCATAAGCACCCGCATTGGTATAAAATGTACTCTAGCCGAAAAGAATTTTGAATAAGAAAGTGAACATATCCTCATCCAGTGTCTCTAGCTATCAGTGTACCTTCAACTTCATTGACCAGAGGGTGTACAGGAAGAAGAAGTTAAGCTTTCTTTTTTACCTTTGCCAAGCTCACCACCGACTCAGCGGTTATCGCTGAACACTGATAGTTCAGTCCGGGGCGTGTAATGGCAAACTGCACATTGAGTTGATCAATGTTAACGAATTTCGCTTACTGCGCATGCTCAATAGTGTACCGTTGGCGTTATAGAAAATACTGAAGAATAAAAATAAACAACCCTACAGAAGCCTGTTCGTCATTGTAGGCCTTAGCGACTCTTTACGATTGCAATACTATGGGCACTTTTTTTGTGCTTATTGCACTTGCTTCTGTTTAATTTCATTTTGGTTTATTTTGTTCATAAACATTACATTTAATATCAGTTATTTGTAATAATTCCTTTGGCTTTAATTCGGTAATTTAAACTGGATATATTCGTTAAGATGTTAAAGTATTTATGAATGGAACGCATGGTAAATAACCGACTGCTTTTATTCCTCAGAAGTACAATCAGTAAACAACATCATGTAATGTTTCCCGTTTTGTAATCCTTCTTAAACGAAAATTTGGGAAGTATACAATCGATATTTACACTCTAAGTAATGAAGCAACGTACAACCTAACAAGTTTTAAAACCCCTAACTGTTCACGTTCAGATAACAGAATATCAACCATATACCATATTTATCTTCTTTTAAAATTACGCCAAATTCTCTTCTGGGCATGCGCAGTGTGCGTAATTCGTTTAACATTGTTCAACTGAATGTGCGGTCTGCCATTACGCGTACGGGCGCAGACATAGAGCCGTAAAACCATGTTTTTGGAACATTGAATCAAATTTATATGACTTTTTTTAAGAACATTTTATTTCATGAACTCCATTAACTCTACTATACGTAAAATTGGAGAAAACTCTAAATTTTTGTTAAGTAACCACTGCGCAATTTCTTCTTTTCGGCTTGCCATAGTTGAAAATTTATTTAATTGGACAGTGTAGTAGGAGGCATTGTCTAAAATCACTACAGCATTTGGTGGAAGATTCGGAATGAGTTTTTAGGACACTTTTCAAAAACAGAAGAATTCGTTTGTCCGTGATAGTCTCCCGATGTGATATTTGCTTTGTATACTAGAGACATATGAGGTAAAAATCCTATATCGCCCCCAGCACATAAAACAATAATTCTTTTAGTCGCATTGCCGCTCTGCATGACGCCAAAAACAACTTCGGATTGCCAACAGTTTGAGAATGTCATTTTGCTGTCAACCTAGATTTCGTCCAAATAAATAAGAGGTTTTCTTTAACGACGAAATTGTCACACCTGTATAAGATACTGCGTTCTTCTTAATACGATGCAACTTCTTTCACTTAAAACTTTTCTCTTGCTTTTGATTTTTCTCTATGCAAATCCAATATGATGGTGTACATTTCTTAATGTTTCTCTTTTCCGTTTAAAATTTATCTTTTCTTGCAACACAGGAAGTAATTTTGAAAGGAAGGGAATTTTTTTCTTCTGAATATAAAATTCATGAACAGCTCTTCGAATTACATCGTTTCAAAAGTATCTAAACCAATCCTATTTAATACTTCCTTTTTGGGCTTTTTTTTAGGGGGAGGGGGATTTGAAAACTTCTTCTTCCTCCCTTTCCGCCCCTCTCTGCGAATTTTCTTTATCGTCGTCAGCAATACTCCTGCAATCTTGCTCGCTCGCTTCAGGGTCTGTGAGATGGGAATGTTAAGTTCTCCATTCTCAGCTTCTATGTCACAAACTGTATTTACATTAACTTAGCAATTTTTTAGGACCGCTGTGAAAAGTCTTGTTTTTACGAACTGAACTCATTTTAACAATAGAAACAAGTTAGCCGTAACGGTTATATAAAAGTCCGTAATACTGGTAAATGTCACGTTAAGATCAACTACAATTTAGGTAAATACCGCGTAAATGAGCCTGGAAAATTATTGACCGGTTTCCTTTCTTTCCAACAAAAAAAAAAAAAAAACACATCCGCTAAAGAATATAGTTCGGTGATTTTTAGTGACTTAAAGTTTGGAAATTGTTTGTGTAAGTAAAGAATGAAGCGTGCATTGTTGATATAAAATTCATAAATTATGAAAAACATTTCAACATTCTTGTTTTCTGGTTGAAAACCAATGCGAATCTTAACGTTTATTTCTGCAAATATAAAAAAAAGGAAATGCAAAAGTAAAGGCGCGAAACACAATTGACAACAGCATCGTCCAATTACACGTGGACTTTCTCTCCCTCTGTCATATAAATTCCCTCTTTCCTGCGAAGAGAGTACTTTCACGTGACTTCTGACCTTGCGACACGTACATAACGCCCCTTTTGGACGATTCTATATGTTTTGGCAGAATGTCAGCCTCGGTTGCATTAAAGACGGTCAAAATATACCTTCAATAGTTTCAACAAAGCGTTTGAAAATTACGAAATCAAGGGCAGAGAAATTTATAAATTCAATTTCAAACGATATCAGGATTTTAGAAAATGAAATAATTAGCACAGAAAATAATTTCCAAATTAATGATATGATTACTTCCCTTCAAAAAACAATGCAAAGACACTGCGGAAAATCATTTAAAATCAAAAGACCTAGTGATATGAAAAAGGTCAATTGCTGGATAACTGCGCCAAGAACCAGTCGAAACAAAACCAGAGCCTTAAAAAGAAAAATGGAAAACGCACGATCCGAAGAAGGAAGAACTAATGCATACCTGCTCTTTGCAAAACAAGAAGCAATTTACAAAAGAGAAATCTGGGAAGCGAAACTAAAATGCTGGAGAAGATTCGTAACACACAGCAAAGATCTTTACGGGCCCATATCCACGATTTGCTCAAATAAAGCTTTTCACCCCTGTCAAATTACAATTCCGAAGTCAATAAATAATTCTGCAAGTACAGAGGATTAAAAACAGAAAGCATTAAAAGCATTATGAATAACGTATTCCTCAGCAACGATCCTCAGAATGACTCAGCAAGGCGCAAGGAACGAAGAAACAACTTACAGCTCCCTAATACAGACGATGAAAATCCCCATTAACCGAATTTAAGATCTCCAGAATAATCAAAGATCTACCAAAGAAAAAAGCGCCATGCCCTGATGGAATCGATAACTCTCTGATCCAAAACCTTCACAAACAATTTCCAAACTTATTTTTGAATATCTTTAATAAATATCTGCAAGCCAAGTTATTCCCTTCCGCTTTAAAAACGGGGCAAATTATTCCCTTTCAAAAGAAAGGTCATGATGTATCACACCCAAGTTTACATAAGCCTATCAGTTTACTACCATCTCCAGGCAATGTCTTTGAGAGAGCCCTTTGCAAACCGCCTAAGGTACGACATTAAGAAAACAAACTGTGCAAGTTAATTCCGCTTCGGCTTCACTCCGAATAGAAGTATCATCCACGCTATAATACAGTAACAGCGAATTTCCAGTAACAAATGTCAGAATCTGCACTCAGCGTTACTCTGACTCGATCTTAAAAAGGCATCTGATTCTTTGTAGTGGCCTGAGCTCTTAGACACGCTTAGACACGCTTAGGGACATCAGATGCTCAAAAAATATGTACGAAACCTTTCAAAGCTACTTTACAGACAGTAAAAGTATTATTATTTCAAATAACAGACTAAAGACCTATTGAAACTAAGCAAGAAAGAGACTAACCGCAGGGGTCTTGCCTTAACGCGGACTTCTAGAATCTGGCTTTCGATAAAATTACTCAACAGGAATGGCCATCGCACACCAAATGCATCGCCTTCGCCTCGACGATGCAGCCTTTGTTGTTAATGGCAGCACTCGAGACGTGCTTAAGAATAAGTAAATAGCACATGAAACATCTTGAACGAGTTATGCAAGCAACAAAAATTAATCATATCTCATGAAAAGTCACAAACAGCTATCTTCAACAAACCGTCATAGAAAATTTCCAGCCTAGCAAAATTCCATATGAAAATTTTCAGGCTAACAAAATATCGAAAATTTAAAAAAATCAAAATCCTCAAATCTCTAAAATATCTCGGCATTATTATAGATGACAAACTGAACTTTGTGGATCATCCAGATCAGCGTTTCTTAAACTTTTTTTGTGTGGCGACCCCCTAATATTTATGAAAATTGTGTGGGACCCCATACGCATTGCGCAAATCCAACACACGCGTGAGTGAAATTATGTGTTTCTTCACTTGTGCTGTAATATGCTATTGCAGTTTTTAGGACATTGACTTTGATACTTAACGTAAAATGAACGTTTTTATTAATAAAAAAACGCGTCGAGATTTTTCGTTATTTCTTTGTCTGTAATGTATTATCTTTATATGTTTCCAGATGCATTATGTGAAAATATTTGGTAATTGTAAAATTACTATAACAAGTTAAAGAAATATCAGAATTGGTAAATTTTTAGCGACCTGCTACTGCAGGCCTCGCGACCCGAATTGGGGTCGAGACCCACAGTTTAAGAAACTGTGATCTAGATTATATCAAAAACAAAATATCTAAAATAGCAACAAACCTACGGAGAATAAAAGGAATTAGACGGGGCTTAAACACGAAAATATACAGAGCAGAAGTTTGGGCAAACCCAATGTCTTTCCGCAAACTGAGAAAACTGCAAATAATTCTCAAAGACCTTTTCTGTTCAATTACACTGGAAGATATAGGACAACATCGAATGCTGCATTGTACCAGACTGCTAAAATTTCCTCTCTCTTCACAGCAGCAGAAAGAGAGTAGATAAAAGCAGCTGTACTGCACTTAAGAGAGAACTGCACTCATAATGGAAAAGAATTCAAAGCAGAATGCTACTCGCCCGTATAAGCGACATCCTGCAGTGAAGAACAATATAACTGTCTACATCATTGAAGAGCCATTCATGAACAAATTCTCACAAATTTACACAGATGGCTCCTGCCTAGAATGTGGAAAGGGATGTGCGCTAAAGGTATATCTCAATAGCCAGTCAACAGAATAGCAAAAGTTTCAACTAAATATAGAAAATAGTGTTTTCCAAACAGAAGCAATATTTGAAGCCATCAAATGCAGTATTCACCACGCCTTTAGAACGTGTTATCGTTTTATAGATAGCTTATCCGCCTTACACGCCATAACCTCCCCAACGAATAGATCCCCAATAATGCAGAAAATCTTCAACACTGCCTCTAATACAACCAACCAGCATTTCATAATAGTATGGATCAAAGCGCACATTGACAGTAAGGGCTCTGAGGAAGTGGATGCCCTAGCAAAAGAAGCAGCTAGAGGCATAAATGTACCCATGGCCAAACTCCCACTTCAAGATGTAACTCAAAAATACATTTCAAAAAGCACGGCAACACAGGTGGGATTCCGTAAAACAGGGCTGTCCCACATACGACCTATATCTAAGAGTAAACTCCACCCCAAACGTCGTCAGTAGACAAATAACATGGCTGATCTCAGACCATGGCCCTTTCCCAACATATTTCTACAAGGGAAATCTTGCACATTCAGATATTATGCGTGTGGGGAGAGGGGCGTTTCAGATCATTACCTATTCACATGCATCCTAACAACAAGTCTGCAGCTGAGAAGACCAATGCTAGAACAAGATGTGATCCCTACGTCAAATGCCCAATTAGTAATAACCATATGAGAAAGCGCATACCCATTATTATGGATATTCTGGCATCAAACGCTCTAGAACTCTGCAACACAGAGTGCTCCCACACAAATCATTATACAAACATTCGGCACCTCGGCACCAGAATGATACCGCGGGCCCCAGGAAGGCGTTGCTACTATGGATAACTAGTATAAGGGGCCTACACTTACTTATTCAGGGTAAATAATAGGTGGCCCCTGCACTCATACCTAACCTAACCTAAAATGTAGAGGCTTGGATCCTTCCTATTGTACCTGAAATATTTCAATTGTTTATTCAACTTAATTAATTTCTTTACACGCAGAGAAAAGAGGCCTGTGGAATTTAGTGAATCAACCTGGCCCAAAATGGCACATTCAGTATTCCATTTGGATAGGAGAAAATAGAGACTTGGAAAGGAATCTCAAGCTGAGGGTGTCGACCAACATCACCCTCTACAGCATTATGGAAAAAGCAGCTGAAGTAGATTCCAAATTCAGGTATTATTTTATAGTTTATCTATGTGTAAGAAATGCAATTAAGTTCTGTTGCTGTTTAGGAATAAGTTCAAGTAAAATCTAAACGATTTTAATTGAAATTTCATCTTGCCGCTCATTTAATGCATCAAACTGCACATTTCATCTAAAGGCAAGTAAAATTCAACAGATCTTTATTTTAAAAGTTTTGGTGAATTGTAAAAGTTACTTTCAACTGTTAATGGTATTACTTGAATTTTTACGTAATGTAGCCCCGAGTTCTGAAACTGACTCGAAAGCATCTAGACGATTATCTTTGAAATGACTCAAAAGGATAACTTTAACATAAAACTTTTTATATCTGAGATGTACTTCAAATATAACCTCCCTATTTCAGGATTCTTAAATAAAAACTATTCTTTCTATATCTCAGGTGCGTTGACGATATAATACATAATATCCAATTTTAAGGTAATAGTAACAGGGATGCTCTTTTAACAAAAGTACTTTAGCTCTCTTCGCAGTGTAAAATTTACCACTATGCTTTTCTTCTTCCATTATTTTAAACAGTGTCAAACAAAACCAGATTTAAAGTATTCCATTAGTGTTAGTTAAAAAAAATTGAACGGTATCAGATTTTAATGATCGCCTAAAAGGGTTTGTTGAGATTTTTCTACGCTCTACCTGAGCTCGCAGTTTACCAGTCTGCTGGTGACTCACGCCTCGTAACCCATTTCTTTTTGTCTTTTCAGCTTTATTATTAAGCGCAAATTTCTTCACACTTATGCCATGCAAAATTCAACAGCAAAATTACAAAAATTTTAAAAAGGAGCATGTGTTTAGATTTTCCGATAAAGTGATACTATTAGCAAAATTGTTTTTTCATTTTTTTTTCATCTTTTATCAAATCAATGTACAGTTTTCTTAGTAAGATGGCTTTCAAGAACTTTTTTTGTCATTTATTATTAGCGTTTTGTGTGTTAAATTTATTAACTATCATTTTCTTCGCACTCACATTACATAAAATTCAGTTATAGCAAAATCAAAAAAAAATTTAAGAACAGCATTCTTTAAAATTTCTTATATACAGACTCATGCGCCGGTGATAACAATGTTTTAATCCTCACAGTGTTGCAACTGCTCGCTTTCAAATCGTTGAGAATGTGAGGTTTATATATTTATTTTTAACTAATAGTTCATTTTAAGTTTGACTTTCCTATTACTCTCTTTTCACTCACGCTTTTCATGTCAGAATGTAAATGAGTTAGCGAGAGTAACTCATTTACATCTGACTGTAAATGAGTTAACATGTCAGAATGTAAATGAGTTAGCATGAAATTCGGAAGTTAGTTTTTTTAGCATGTCTTCCTATTCCAAGCCACGTTGTTCTGCGATGATTAGCGACTTCCATTAGCGGCGTTAAGTGTTCTAGCCATTTGGTTTTGCCTCGCCGGTTTAGTACAAACCAGAGCTTTTTCTGCGCGTTAAAGTATTCTGCGAGCCGTTAGGCTGATCTACCACACCTTGAAATTATTATTGTTACGTAGTTCAGTTAAGCCAGAAGTGCTTGGTAACGCAAGGTGGGTCATTTGTTAATTTGTAGAAGATAGTTCTCCAATACTTCTTTTTAAAGTATAATTTGTATGTTACTAAAGAGACATAGACTTTACAAGTTTGTTAAATATTCAGTAAAGTTTTATAAAGTATGAAATATAAATTCAAAATTCGTGGTTCCAGGTGCAAGCGTTTGAGTGGAGGACTATATTATTCAAATTTGATGGGCCTAGGATATTGTCGTTTTTCCACAAGCATACATATTCAAGCAGAATTTTCATTATTTAATTTCTTTAAAAGTATACGGGGCGATCATGTTTCAGTATCATATTTCGGGGCAACAATTTCAAAAATGATACGTTGTTTGGCCTAACGCTCTTTTGAGCTGAGGGAGGAAAAACATCTCTTATTTTCTACTTGACTTTTTAGTTTATCATGCCAGAGGATAGAAGATGATCTTAGGCCTTTGCTACGCCAAATATGTACAAAATGAAATTTGGCGTAAAATTTCATGGAATTGTATCACCTTGATAACATAGTAGCAAACCGCAGAAGAGCATTTTCAATTGCAATGTCATATATCACTTTAAAAACATTTTAAAACACAGACAAGTTCCAACTGGGAAACACTTTAATAAGACAGAGGTGCAATGGCTTTTAAACAGAGCCCAGTAGCGCTAAGAAATATAGAAGAAAAATATCATGTGACCAGCGCAGGACTTCCTGCAAATTCCATATTAAGACAGAGAATTTGGCTGAATGACAACGAGATTCCAAGTAAACTATAATATCCAGTTGATCATTTGTAAATAAATATAATTTGTTTATAAACTTTATGGCTCAATGATAAATACTACTAATAAATTAATAAAGGTAAAATGCTTACTAATTTTTTAATATTCTTCCCTACAGTGGGCAATGACAACTATACGGGATCTTCATACATCCATTCTCATGCTTTGATTTGAAAGTAAAGGATCGATCGTAGTATATCCTCCTATCATGTAGCGTTTCGGATCTAAGATCAATGACTTAACAATCACAAAATTTTTAAAAGCAAATTTTAAAAATTTTTTAAATTTTTAAAATCTTTAGAATTCTACATAGATTATTAAGTGCTGTCATACATTTCGTATTATATATGCTTTATTATTTCTTTAAAAATAATACGTAGCAATTTACGTACAGATTTTAATACTACAAATTCTTTCTATTTTTCATAAAAAAAAAAGAAAAAAAGAAAAGAAAGAAAGAACAGTTATCTCCTTTGACTACAGTAGATGATTTCTTCCCTTTAACAGCACACCATCTTTAACGTTTTAAAACCGCGTTGATTTTTAGTCACTACTGGAAGATATTCAATTAAGAAAGGCTTTTTCTCTAGCTTAGAGACATATGGTAAAAATTCAGTGCTTTGTTTCAATTTCACGTTCTCATATGCACGCAGAACCTACCTTTACATCGTTAGAAACCTATCTAATAGTTTTTCTCAGATGCGCATTAAAGAGATTAATTGAAGTTGCTCAGATAGATCTGTCATTAAATTGATATTCTGCCCTAACAATACATTTATAAGGTTTAACTTGATCTGCTAAAAGCTAAATGGTCCAAAACCCTAACCGACGTAAAGCGAACTATCGCTATACCTGTAAGTAACTATACAAACTTGGAAAAGTTTAAAATAAACCTTTTCATTTAAACATGAGCTTTGAACATCATTGCACGTCCTTGTGCTAAAATATTAGCCATAACTGGTGGTGACACAACTAATGTTACAGTCAATTTCAATTAAAAACGTATGCCACTAGTCAAAAGACTACACAATTAAATTTAAATCTAAGCTGGCTCAGAACTTCTAACCGGCGTATCAAATTCAAATGTCGGCAGCAATAGAGAAAAGACGAATGATTACAAACTTATCAGAGCTGGCAGGAAGTAGCGTAAGGTTGCCGCAAAAGACAGAAACATGCTCTACCTTACAATCCAAAAACCTCAGTTTAAATATTATCTAATTGATTTACATTTTGGCAAAGAAACGGAAAGTAGATTTTATAGTAAATGCTGAAATTACAGGTAAGTGGCTAGTTCCAAATAATAATAAAATTACACATTAAAAACATTACTTATAGAATTATTCATTATTTTTACGTCTGTAATCTCCATTTATCTCTAACTTGGAATATAAAAATGTTTCAGAACACATTTTCTCCTTATAGTACTCTTATTTTTTGCAGTTTCCGGTGCACTATGAGAAAAAGAAAGCCCTACATCTTCTGGCTATATGGTTTGCAGGACGATCCAGAAAATGAAAAATACTGGTTTCCCTTTTTTGTGAAAAAAGAAAACGACGAAATTAAGTATCTGCCAATTACAAAGAGTAAGTACAAAAGCGAAACTAAAGACAAAAGTACAATTTATATTGTTTCTTGCTTTGTAGTTTTATATCTAAAAATACGAAGTTTTACTTCATTTATTAAGGATCAGCATCTTAAATGAATTAGTTAGTCGTAAATGATGACGTTGATCGTTAGCAAATATGTGTCGCTTTGTCATGCTCATTAGCTAGACCAGTATTTCATTAAACCATTTAAGACTAATGTTCTTAGTTTAGTTCTCAAAAGCATTTGGCACACTATATGGATACAATAATTATACCGTATACCCTGCACAAAAGAAAAATGGGCTATGTATTAGATTAGGATATATATTAGATTTATATATAGCACTGTTTTAACATAGATATTTTGACACAAAATCGGACTCTTTCTGAGATCACATACCGATTTTTTTACCATACTTCGATTTTTACCATACTTCGATTCTACGCCTCAAATTATGATCAAATATTAAAGTTTATAAAATTTGGTGAGAAATTTACCGAGAAATTAAAAATTTTTTCTTGGTGCACTTTTTTCAATTTGCGCCAAGAATAATTCACTTGAAGAAATTGTTAATTTATAGCAACCTATTTTCCTTTTCCTTTTTTCATTGCGCGCGAGCGGAAAAAAAAAAGGTGCATCGTTCATTGTTTCAAATAATTTTGAAATGTGCCTAAAGCACATCTGTCGTTATTATCGGTCATAACAAATATGCCAAATTTTTAAATGCCCCAATATATAAATTCACGTGTATCTGGAAATTTTGAATAAAAATCTCTTAATTTTGGGCAGGTATGTCTAGAAATACATCTACTTTAAGATTGTGGTAAAAACGTTATAGGTTATAATTCAAAACGTTTTCGAAAAATTTATAAGAACTTCTAAAGAATACAAATTTTAAAAACATACCAGAAAAATAGCTGCGAATTTTATGTGGATTGAGCCTAAATTTCGAATTGTATAAATAATAATAATGTAAATTTAATAAAAAAAATCTGTTGCGGACACCACATGGCTTCCTTCTACGGAATATTAAATTATACGCAAATCTTGCTGCATTTCATTTAAACTTATTTCCTCGAATTTCATTAGAGATAGATTTCTCAAGGTCAGAAAGGCAAGGCAGAAAACACATAAAGGATCCAAGGATTAATTATTACGGAGTGCTTAGGGTAAAAAACCCTCTACCTCCACATCATAGTTAATAAAAGGGAGCAGAAATAGGAAAAAATACATGAAGCACGTTATGGAAAAATAAAAAGGAAGTCAACATGACTTGAGAAAAATTACAGAGACAAGAGGAAGAACTTATAAAAATATTATAAGTTCGGTCTCGAGTCTAACACGCTAACCATTGAGCTAAGAAGTATACAGAAATTTTGGGTATTTTAAAATTTAAAAATTTTTTTTATAACATGAATAAGAAAACACATAAAACCTCAAAATATCGTCATTAAAAATTGGAAGATATGGAAAAACATAAAACTCTAAATACAGTTAAAACAAGTAAAAAACAACTTTTGCAATTAAAATTAGAATTTCTACGCAAAAGTAAGCAATTTGGCCAGCAGGCAACAAGGTAGATTTTTTGGTGCACGAAATACTAATTTTTATATTTTCATTTTTGCATTTTTTCGGATTTGTTCTACTGATGAATTCTTGTTTTAATTTTGATATGTTTAGATATAGAATTAAACCTCTTATCCACAGTTGCAATTATTAATATTGTTGCGGAATTGAATTGCTTTAATTCCAGTTTAATTTGAAATGATTTAAAGTTTATTTTAAAGAGGCTGTTCGCACATTTTTTAGACGATTTTGGTAAGCGGTAATAAAAAATCGTTTGCTGCAAAAGAAGTAATTGCAATTGTACTATGTTTTTAAAAGTCAAAATTATCGTCTGTGGCTCGAAAGTTTTGTTTTTGTTCAAAATGGCGAATTTAACAAAGCAGTGGTTCGAAGGCTATATTGACGCTCTTTCCGAAGAGAAATATGCATAACTCCGTTATCCAAAAACGATGTGAAAGTCATGGTTTTGTGATATCTAAAGCGTCGATAGGTAATATCATCAACAGGAAAGGAAAAAAACCGTCAAATTGGAGCCTCAAGTGAAACCAAGGAAAAAACGGACATCTTCGACTATTGCAAAGGTACGTTGTTTAATGTTAAAAGAAAATCCCCTTAGTCAAACGACAGTTGCAAAATCATTCAAATGTTCGGTGTCCACTGTAAACAAATGATAAACGTTGATTTAAATCTTAAGAAAGCGAAAAAACGCAATGTGCATCGTCTTCTTCCGAAGCATATCGCTCAACGCGGGACACGCGGCAGAATTCTATACGAGAAACACTTATCCAAAGAAAAATGGAAAACAATTGTCACAACAGATGAAGCATGGGTGTATTTAAATGACTGTAACAAAAAAAAGAGCCATTCATTATCATAAAAGGGGAGAAAAAAATTAAGTACATGGTTCAAAGAATCGAAAAAAAATTTTTTTAAGTAATTCATGACTGTTGCTGGTTTTTCTTATAATGGCAAGTTAAAAATAAAGAGAGTGCAAAAAAAAATGTCAAGATTAACTCCAAATACTATCAGGAACATATTTTATCTCCAATTTTTCTGAATGGAATACCATCGCTTTACCCACAGTGCCATCCATCTGTGAGACTCCATCGGGACAAAGCTAGCAGTCACACATCAAAATCCACTGTAAATTTCCTAAAAGAAATGGAACAAAAAACTGGTATCGAGGCCGTACCCTTCACTAATATTCCTACTAAATCTCCCGATGTGTCACCTATGGATTTTTGTGCTTTCGGACTTTTAAAAACTGCATTATCCAAACGTTGTCCCAAAACTCTAACAGGACTCTGGAAAGCTGTTCGGGAGGAATGGGATAGAATACCTCTTCTGACACTTCAAAAGGCATTATTATCCTGGAAATTGCGGTGTCGAAAGATAGTTCAGAATAAGGGATGTCAAATAGAACATTTAAAACACAAGAATTTTATGTAATTTAGTTTTGTGAATACAATATACATCG
>KK122069.1:54850-65301 GCA_000611955.2 Stegodyphus mimosarum | reverse complement strand
TAAAACTTTATATATATATATATATATAAATAAAAAATATAGAAAATGTTTTTTAGTCAGAATTTTAATTACTTTATTAAATTAGTATTTTCTAAACCTCTATTTATTTAAAAAAATAAAACTCTGCAAAGAAAAATTTTTAATTGCAAAACAAAGCAAAAGCAAAATTAAAAATTTTAAATATTGAAAAAGTAGCTACTGTCATTGATCACAGATCAATCGATTTATCAAGGGGATAAAACAATCTACCATCAATTAACAACAACTAAATACAGTGAGAGTGTTTCATCTTCCTTCCAAGTAATCATCAAATTATATATCTGCTGCAGCCAAATTATAATTTACGAATAATACTATACTTCTCGTGCGACGGATTGCAACCAAAAAGGAAGGTGCTCAACTACATGTTATAGCAGTCCTGTATACAAAATTTCAACGTTCTGAGGCTACTCGTTTTTTAAGTTATGCGAGATACATCGTACTGAGTTTTATGTATGTATAGACGACACGAAAAAAAACCATCGTTAAACTGCATTCGATAGCGGTCAAAACGGATATTTTCTTTGAAATACGACACACAGAATTTTTCGTGATTACAATACTTCCTTCACTTCGCACAAGGAAGTAAAAAAAAACCCGGTTTTAATAAATATATACCAAATTCAGTTAACATTGTGGAGTTAAAAGTTTGAGAGCTACTTTTTTAAAATCTGCTTGAGCGATTTTTGCAAAATTTGACCCCTTAGCATAATTTGAGTCTTAGAATTGAAATGTGGAAAAAATCTATAATATGGGTTCAAGTTACGAATCTACATTCAATTTCTAGCAAATGCCCAAAGAATATTATTGAATGTAGAATTACAGAAAGAGCACACTGACATATAAATCTGTGTTCGAGACTTCAATGAGAATTCGGAACATAAACTCATGCTGGCTTTTTCACGTGAGGTTTCGGAATTGGATTAAGTCTCGTGGTCTGATGGTGCGATGCCTCGAGTTCATCGTCGAATTACCTATCACCAGCTATCACAAATGGAGAGAGATAGAGTACCTGAATTCAGAGGTGTAGATTTGTCGTGGCTAGCAGCTAACTTTCTGCTTGAAATGATCATCGGATTAGATGAATGGTGCTTAATAACGTTTAATGTACTGCAAGTGAATTTGGACGTCGTATATTAAATTTAGGATGTCCAACATTATCTACGTAATCCCTCGGAAGGCTGTCGTACGTCACTGAGCTACGAGCCAGACGACTAGGCACAGGTATTCCATTGTTCCCAAGGTAACCGCTTTCAAAGCTATTATGTTTACTCGGTAAATTCTTATGCCGAATATCAAGGGATGAATGAAGCATAGTTAGCACAATAACCTAGTTAGTGACGTAACTTCTACTTCGTTCCTATTTGCGGCGTGGGAAAAGAAAACTGTTTCTAGTCCCAATTTTCTTCTTTCGGCCTACTATTCTAACTTGCACGTGGACATTATAACAGCAATGCTTGCGGATTGTGTTCATTATAACAGCAATGCTTGCGGAAGTTCCAACGAACTTGTAATCGGCAATAATTTTCAGATTTTTCTTTTAAATAATTTTTACGTTTTTTTAAACCTCCCTGAACAAAGTAAAGGAAACATTGTAATCGCAAAAAATTTTTGTGTATTATATTTCAACGAAAATATCCATTTTCCTCGCTTTCGAATCCATTTGAGCGATTTTGTTGCGTAACATCTGCTTGTGCAGACAGAATAAAGCACTATGGGATTGCTTAACGTGTAGTTGTGCACCTCCCTTTTTCGTTGCAGTCGCCCTCAGCAATAGCACACACACACATATATATATCATATCTCAGGCGTCGGAAAAGAAAACTGTTTCTAGTCCCACTTTTCTTCTTTCGACCTAATATTCTAACTTGCAAGAGGACTTCTATTGTGTTCATTATAACATCAATGCTTGGGGTAGTTCCAACGAACTTGCAATCAGCGATAAAAGTACACAGACTATCTTATAATTTGAAAAATGTTTGCACAGCAGACATACAATCTGTTCAACTGTTGCATATTTATTACACTAACGCTGTAGGGATAAATGTTTTTAATGCAGTTACGAGTAACTCAATATTTTCAAATAATGCCGAAGAGATATATTACTAAAACTACGACTAGCGACAGATGTTCCATTAGTTGCAAGCTAACCACTTTCAAAGCTATTATGTTTATTTTGTAATTTCTTATGCTGCATATCAAGGCGACAAAGAAGCCTAGTTACACAATAACCTAGTTAGTGACGCAAATTCTTCTTAGTTCCTACCTGAGGCGAGGGGAAAAAGGTTTCTTGAGCCATTTTACCTCTTTCGACTTAATATTGCTTTCGTGGAAAACCATCTAAGAGAATTGGGCAGTATCTACGTTACATATTGTGAAAACTGCGAAAAAGTCCATGCAACGAGCCCGTCTGTGGGGATTCAAACCCCGGTCGAGCTACTAGTATTCAGTGGCTTTAGTGCTTCGCCGTTGTTGGGCACACTATCGACACGTTTGATGCTCAGCCGTTGGACAGCCGTGGCCTTCAATATTTAGACATGGCAAATGGATGTGCCTTGTACATTTTATTGCGGCGATAAAGGGAAGCATCTTTGTGACATTATATTTAAGATGGGATTAAATTTTGTATTAAACCCTGAAGAAACTTTTGAAATATCACAATATGCAAATGAAGATGAAACGGTTAACCGTGAGTATTTTTCTTGAGTTTAAGCCACTGCGAGATTTCTTTCAAAAGCACATTAAATAAAAGCTGTGACAAAGTCACAAAATAATTTTAAAATATGAATTTTGAATTTTTTGCTTACATACTGCCATTACTTAAATATTAGGATCTTTTTCATTTGTTTTTATAAGACAACATACGTTAAATGATTTTCTGTAAAAATATATATGCGCCAGCAAATTAAATTAGCTGAAAATATGTGATATTTCCAGCTAGAAAATGTAATTAGCTCATTTCCACAGTGGTGACTAAGAGCCCACCAGATAGTTAAGATATTAACAAATGATTCACGGTTCAGTAACCGCCGAGCGGTAGAGTCGCTGAACACTGTTAATTCAACGTGGGTTCGATTCCAGGCGAACGAGTTGGCTGCATAAGAGTTTTCGTGGTTACTGTTGATACGAGCCAGTTTCTGCTAGAAAGTCCTCCAGCAAGGCCCTCTTCTCTTAAGATGATTACTTTGGCTTGCTTTGATGGAATCTGATCAACCAAGCCATTTGAATACTGTAAAAATTTTCTAAACATAAGAAATATATTTCTTAAGTTTGTTTTTTTTCAATAGACAAAGAATAAAATAGAATGACACAGTTTAAAAACAGTATGTCATAGTTAAAGCAGGCAATGATTAAAACTGGCACATTACAGACGATGCGACTGAATTTGCCAAATTTAGCAATTAAGTGCGGTGGAGTTACTTTGAAAATAAAAGCATTAGTATGAAAGATAAAAACAAATTAAATTTAACATTGGACAATAGGTAACACTGGCATATTTCTATTCCGTCACAAAATTGTCTGGTGCAATCGTTCTGTCACGGCTGGAGAGCTCCAGATATTACTTTTGTTGCTTGAGTTTTAAAATAGTTTCGTTCCAGAATTAAATTTTAAAATATCAGTAATTGTTATTGCGATTAAAATGCCATAGTCATTTCTTGCAGTATTGCTTTCATAATTTTTCTGATAACTCTCGGTTTGAGGAGTGGTTAGAAAACAGATATCTCCATAGTACTTATTCTACGGTGTTCCAAATAGTCATGCCATTTTTGGTTTGGACACGCTGAAGGACAGGTGTTAGATAAAGGTTAACCTGGTACAGGTACAGGTGTTAGATAAACGTGGTACATGTGGTACACCTGGTAGATAAAGGTGGTACACCTGGTATAGGTGTTAGATAAAGGTGTTTACATCTGTACCAGCTTCGAGTAATATACGTTTATGCAGCGTACTAGCGTTCGACAGTGTTAAACAAAATTAATGATGCAATTTTTTATAGGGTTACATTACTTACACAATGAGAAAAGAAGATTATACTACAGAAATATTATAGTATATGACTGTTCATGTGTTGATATACAAATTTTTTATGCTAATCTCTCGTTTTTCTGTGTTACAGGTACAGTGGATGTCATCCCGCAAGATCACGATCATTTTGTTATGTGGTACAAATGAGATTCGTGGATTTAAAAGAAGGAATGAAAATAACATGCTACTGTTTTAATCACTGTATTGCGTCCAGATTTTTTTTCCTTGTTGCCTGGATTCTTATATTTTTTTTCATTTGTAATCACCATTTTGATGTCAGTGTTTTGGCATGAGATATAATAAAGTAATAAGATTTAAAATATCACTGTTTCGGAATTTAGGAAGAGATTTTCGATAATGAGAGTGGAAACATACTGCATTTCATGCATGATTTTTATCATTTTATACCACGCATTTAACTATTTCTTAGATTCTTAGAGTATATCCAATTCTTTTTCGAAAAATATATATTGTTTCGCACATTTTGGGGAGTTTTATTGCAAAGGTTTACTGAATGATACTAAAACTATCAAGAAGAAATCAGATATTTTTCCCATTTCATAAACATTTGAAGACTTCACATGCTAAGAAACAACTTCGAAAACATTAAAATATTTTCAAAATCTCATTTCTCATAGAAAAATTTGGATATTTTCATAGTACTTCCGATGTTATAGCACTTCAAACAGACTTGCGCACATCTTAACCAACTAGATTTATTACATGATTTGATACATTCCTTTTATTTTTTCCGAAAGTAGAAATTTATGCTTCACATATGCAAACTATTACTTTCAATCCATTAAATTTTATAATATTGTTACGGATTTTGTGTTTATTTAGCTATTTATTTGGAATTGTAATTAAAATTGTTTTATTTTCCCGTACAAATCAGCGCGTGACGAATTGTAAGAGAAAACTGAGCCGGGAAAGTAAAAATACAAGAGTGCGTGCATTTAATATTTAATAAATAGATATCTCGAAATATTTTTTGATATCCGGAAAAATCGAGAATATACCAGAATGATCTCGTGATGATTAAAAAGCTTAAAAAGGCCGAATTAAAACATCTCAACTCAGTTCTTGTTGTTTTAAGCGATCTATTTTTTACTTATTAACTAAGCTGGAGACATTCAAGTCAATAGAAATTTTACGAATCACAAAAGTGTTGCTCGCTGTAACCTGGGTTTGCTCATTAACATAGAGTTATGCTCTATGTTAATGAACAAAGTTAGGTTAATATTGTATTACCCAGATTACGAGGTAATCAAGCTAATATTGTAAAAACCCAGGTTAGTATTGTAAACCCAGGTTAATATTATTACGGATTTTGTATTTATTTAGGTATTTTTAGTAGAATTGTAATTAGAATTGTTTTATTTTCCCGTGCAATGCAGCGTGTGACGAATTTTAAGAGAAAGATAGGTCAGAGAAGTTAAAATACTGAGTGCGTGTATTTTAATATTTAATAAATAGATATCTCGTAATTGCTGTTGCTATCCAGAAAAATCGAGAAAATACCAGACTGTTCTCGCGCATGGTTAAAAAGCTTATAAAAGCCGGATTAAAACATCTCAGCTCAGTAGTTATTTTAAGCGAACTGTAGTTGTTTTAAACAAAATGTAGTTGTTTACTTAGTTCTGCTATTGATTGTAACGAATTCGTTGTGAGATTGAAATTAGTTTTTCTGTATTTTGAATTTGAGTTTTATTTAACGCTGTAGTAATTTAAAATATAACTACTGTAAGATATTGCGAGATTGTATGAATATCTCTGAGGAAATATTGCAGTATTTTGTTTTTTTCTTGTGAAAAGAATAAATTTTATTAACTTTTACCGACTTATGCATTCAATCCATTACGAACCCATACGCACGCAACACTATTAATTAGAACTTTAATTTGAAAAACTATTTTAAGTGTCATATATACTCTTCATATCCATCAGTCTCGATTAACAGTATAGTTACACAAGCAAACTCGAAGAAAAAGCTGAATAAGTTATAACATATACAGAACACAGACAAAAATTTTCAAAAATTACTTAAAATATACATCCGGTTGTTGAAAAAGTAGCCATAGTTTATATAATCATACCCACATTTTTATATTCAACACGTTTCTGAATACATACTTTCACTTAATTCAGGATTTTCTAAGAAGCAAAAGGTAAATATTTTGCTATTCACAATGTTATGTTTAGAGTACATTCATTATTTTATCAAAAAGGATAATCTCCCTTCATACACCGATATTACAAAACTTCATACATTGATATTACAAAACATACCGATCTTAATGATCTTCGCGTAAATGTGTCACTTACATAGAATTTTCAATTCTTTGTAAATTCTGTTACGAAATATAAATTCACATTATATTAATCTGGCTTAAAGATAATTGGGAGTCAAGACTAAACATTGGTAACATTAACGAGCTTAAAAACATGCCTTCAAATATAAATGGCATTAAAAATTATATGAAAATATATGAATGTGCAGGAAATGATAAAAGTTAAAAAGGCGATAATAGTTAAAAAGGCCATAGTTAATAATAATACCTAAATGAAATAGTAGAATTAGTCATGGTAAGACTATTATAGAATGAGAAATTGTACAACATGTAAAGCAAAATACAGACTAAGTAAGGCCATTCAAAGATATATGAATAATAAAGGGTAAAAACCATTGTGGCAACGATGAGAATAGGCCTGAAATCTAGAAACAACAGTTACTACAAAACTAGCTTTATCGGAATATAGTTATGCAGCCTTCTTTAGCAAGTTCAAAAATGATATAAAGTCCACTTTTAAAGAGAAACCGAACATACTAAATTTTGAAAATTAGCTCTTAAAAAACACAAGTCTATAAGGTGTGCTCAAAGATTGCCAACGTTTTCTTCACGAACGTTACTTTTTGAATCTTCCTATTCCAAATCGAAATGTGTGGAAAGCTTACATAAAAATCGATCTTCGTGATTTGTACCTTGATATTTTTGTAATGTAAGAGTACGCAATAATTCTTAAATAGATATTTGGATATATTAAGATTAATTTTTTTTATATTCGTAAATTATGAGATACCATTTTACGGAAAGATTTATGTATGTGATTCGAAACAATAAACAAATAAAGGTTAAATATGTCATATTACAACGATCCATTTTCTCATTTATGCATTTAAGCTTTCGGGAACAAATCACAGATAGTAAAAGAGCTCTTACTAGCACAAAAAACTTAAAGGTATACTTAACGGCATTTAGAATTATTTTCTGTGTTTCTAATTTGTATTTTCTTATTTTTACCTTCAACATTTTACAATATTTGATGAGAAAATCTTTCTGCTTACCTATCCTTGGAGAAATAGACATGACACTTGGATTTTTTGCCATTTTATCACATGGAAAACTTTATTTACAGCTATTTACAATTCGTTTGCTTACAGAACGTTCATCATTTTTATCGTTGCCACTACATCTCAACCAAATAATCCGCAGAGCGGAAAAAACATAATAGACACACAAAAGAAAATCTGAAATGTTTCAGATTTTAAAATACGTCCAAATAGCCTTTTTTTGAAACATTTTGAGTGCTACCTTTATTTAATAAATACCATGTTCTTCGCACTTAAACCATAAAATTCAGTTAAAGAACAATATCACACAATCATTTAAAACTGAGCCTATCTTTAGAATTTCCTGTACACAATCTGACGCGCTGGAGATAAAGAAAAATGTTTTTTCTGTGCAACGTTGCCATCGGTTGCTTTGAAACCCTTGAGTTTGTTAATTAAAAATTCGTTAAAGTTTCACAAAATATGAAATCTCCAAATTTCAAATTTGGGCTTCCAGATTCGCAGCAGGATTACGTCATTCAAAATTCGATGGCTCTAGGTACCGTCGTTTTATCACAATGCGAGAAATATACATACATTTATGCACATTCTTCATTATTTAATTTGTTTAAATATAATACAGGGCTGCAATATTTGGTGGCAACAGTTTAAAAAGTGAACCGACATTTAATGTTTCCGACGCAAAATCGCAAAACGAAAACAACAGTCCTTCAGGGGAAAAGCCCCTTTGGACTAAAAATATAAAAGCTGCACCCTCTCTTGGCCAGCAATATGAAACTGTAACATGGCATGCGTAATATGTATTAATACGCGGGCGTAATTGTATCCAAGCATTAGGATCGTAGATCTAACCAAGATAAAAGCCTAATATAAAGCATTACTCTTCTGAACATTTTCAACTACCTTAGTTTACGAATATGATTTGTTTTTGAAGTTCATTCATAAAGAGAAGTATATGAACGACTGCCATGTTCATAAACAGAATATATTTTCCGCGCAGGAATTAATATAAAATGGAATAACTCGTTACTAAGCCACAGATGATTGCTCATTTAAATTTTCTAATCAAGCTTAAATTGCCTCGGACCCCACCGAAGCCGGACTTCGGCAGCTCACAGTTTTTTAGAAAATTATCATAATTCTAGCAGGAGCCCTCTGGAGTCACTTTCTTTTAGAAAACTGGACCATAGTATAAGCAGAAAATTCTTTTTTTTTTTTTTTCGTAAAATATTATTTCAGTAAAACCAAATTTTAAAAACCGACTCGGAGCTCTGAATACATGCCTAACTTTTCCTGGGAAACCAACGCTTCTACAGAATTGAGACTTTTAAGAAAATAAAAGGATTCTTTGAGAAAAGAAAGGACACGTCAAAGCTTATTCTTTAGGAAGTGCAATGAATTTATAACAGAACATGAAGCTAGCATAACTCATCCAGTAGAACGGTGTTTAATAAATTGATAGCTTCGAATGATAATAACAACAGTAGTATGTATGCAGTAACCTTAAGATAAAATCGAGTTTTTAGTCCAAATGGGCTTTAAGTTCTTGAAGGACTATTGTTTTCGTTTTGCGATTTTGTGTAGGAAACATTAAATGTCGGTTCACTTTTCAAACTGTTCCACCAAATATTACAGCGCTGTATTATATTTAAACAAATTAAATAATGAAGAAGGTGCATAAATGTAATGTTTCTCGCATTGTGTTAAAATGACGGTACCTAGAGCCATCGAATTTTGAATGACGTAATCCTGCTGCGAATATGGGTATTTGGAAGACCAAATTTGAAATTTGTTTTATTATGGATTTCATATTTTGTAGAGAATTTTTGATTAACAAACTCGTGGATTTCAAAGCGCACAATGGCAACTTTGTACAGAAAAAACATTTTTATCTCCAGCGCGTGAGATTGTGTAAAAATAAGATATGCTCAGTTTAAAATTATTTTCCCATGTTTTTCTTTAACTGAATTTTATGGTTTAAGTGCGAAGAACATGATATTTAATAAATAAAGGTAACACACAAAGCGTTAAAAAAACGCAAAAACGTCCCTTTGGACGTAATTTAAAATCTGGAACCTTTTTTTTTTTTTTTTTTTGTTTTTTTTTTTTTGTTTTTAAGTAGAAGACGACAACTGGTGACTGTGCCAAGCATAACGCAGTGCAAACACAGACAGCTCGAATCCATAATAGTCTAAAACAATACAAATACATGATTAAAGTACACTGCGAAAAAAAAAGGGGGGACAGTTCTATATCTCCCGTTCTACTGGGCCGATTGAAGAAACTCAAATTGGGTTTCCCATGTCTCGAAGACGCGACTTAAGATATATATTAGATTTATATATAGCTTTGTTCTAATATAGGTGGTTTGACACAAAATCGGACATTCTTTGAAATAACATACATTTTTTTTTCCATATTTCGATTCTGCGACTCAAATTATGCTTAAATATTTAATTTTGTAAAATTTGGTGCGATATTTACGGAGAAATTCATAAATTTAACTTAACGAATTTTTTCAGTTTGAGCCAAGAATAATTCAGTTGGCGAACTTTTTAATACGTGGCAACTTATTTTCCTTCCCTTCCATTGTGCAGAGGAGGAAAATAAGTCACATCGTTCCTGCGTTTTTACATTGTGGATGAGAGGAAAAAAAGTCACCGTCATTCTACTTTCAAATAATTTTAACAAAGTGCGTAAACCACATTTTCGTTATTATCGCTTTCAACAAATATGCCAAATTTCAAAACGCGCCAATGTATAAATCCCCATATATCTTCGGAAATTTGAATAAAAAGCTCTAATTTTTTGCGGGTATGCTTAGAAATACGTCGACTTCAAGATGATTGTAAAAATTTTATAGGTTATAATACAAATTTTTTTCCGAAAAATTTATAAAAATTATTTAAAAATATAAATTTAAAAATAAATCATAAAAAATGGGCAAATTTTATTTGGAAGGAACCTAAACTTCGAGCTGTATAAGAAGGAATCATATAAGTTTCATAAAAAAAGAGATATTAAAAATACATAC
>KK122069.1:39413-54673 GCA_000611955.2 Stegodyphus mimosarum | reverse complement strand
TTTTTTTTTTTTTTTTTTTTTTTTGCTCAGTATACATAATAAAATGATATATACATACTAGAGAATGCGAAACAGAAAATTTCTGGAAAAACAAATGAGAAAGAATAATGAAACGTTACTAAATATGACAAGTTATTACAGTAATATATTTACATGATCCAGACATTTAATTGGACCGTAGACCTATAGTTCAACCGTCTCAAACGCAACCTTGGCTGGCATTCTGCCAAAACACATAGACTTGTCCAAAAGGGGGGTGCTCTTACTTGCTGCGACGTGAAAGGTCACATGAAAGTCCTCTTCTCCGGAAAGAGATGTGCTGGAAGGAAAGAAAGTCCCCATCTTTCCACCCTATTTTGAGAATAATTCGGTCCGAATGGCGCATGCATGTTTGCGCTCATGGTCGCGGATAAGGCGGTCGAACTATATCAGTATTACTCAGGCTATTGTAATCGTAATCACATATTTTAATGCTGGGATTATTACGTCGCTGCATTTCATGAAATTTTTTAGCTAATTTATAATAGTAAGTACGCAGTAATTCAACGCCTAAATCTTCTTGGATCCTGTTGTTGCGTATATACCATTCAGCATTTACAATCTGTCGTAGAACAATATTTTGGCAGACTTGCAACCTTTTCATTTTAGTTTTCTTCGTATATGTACAAACTGGACTTGCATAACACAAAAGTGGACAAAGAATGGACTTTTAAACTAGTAACTTGTTATCTATATGTAATACGCTGTTTCGAGCAATTAAGGGGTATAGTTTAACTTTACGAACTCAAAATTTCTGGATAATAGATGTAATGTGTGGGGGCCATGTAAGCGTGTTATTGAGGATCACCCCACGATAAGGGAATTGCAGTGCCATAGAACATCAGAATTTTCTTGAATATAGACTTTTTTGTAAACATAACTGCTGTAGTCTGCCACATTGACGAGGATCTTCCACTTGGAGAGCCAAGTCTCTAGTGTGTGTATGTAACTTTGTAGTCGTTTAATAAATGAATCTGGTGAAGCTAGGATAGTACCTCTATAATACCATTGATGATTCAGGAATCACTGACCGTAGCTAAAGTTAACAGCAAGACACCCATCATCAGGGAGCATAAGGGAGTCCAGTGCCAAGCGCCGCACACCAGAGCACATTCGATTCCCAAACAATAAATTGGTGACTGACTGCTTGAGCAAGTTCGAGTTTTTGTTCCTCAAAAGTACTAAAAATCATCATTCGTACCAGTTTCTCCACTGAATCATTATCGGTGATTTCAGTCACTCGTACCTTACATTGGAACAAGAAAGAGGAACTTTCTTGTTCTTCTCTTTGAATTGTTTTCAATTTACGATGGACATGATGAAATATATGGTATTATATAGTGAAACAGAAAGATAAACGGCTCAAACCCATCCAACTCTAGTGATTTTCCACGGAAAAGAGTGTCTACATACTTTTCGGAACGATGTGACCAAATATAAGGATGGAAATGGTCACTTGTACGGAACATTACGTATGTTCTCCATTTCCAAGTCACAATTTCGGACTTAGGAGAATTTTTTTCCTGGTCATAATCTACTTGAGAGTTAAAATTATATCGTCAGGGGATAGTGTTAAATGGCTCTCGTTGTTTTCATACCTACTACTAAATAGAAATACTTTTATTCCTTTTTTATAATGATACATTTTAAAAGCTTGGGATAATAACTTTTTTATGAATAGATATTAATCTGAAATTCCACAATGTACAAGAATCTTAATCTGGAATTACATTTTCACGTAAATAAACATGATGTTTCACATGTTTTTGGTTCCAGAGCACAAAATTGTGTAAAATGGTAAACATCCAGAAATAGGCTTCAAGAGAAACTTGTTATTTAATATAAGTGCAGATAATGCACAATGTACTCATACTATTTTGAGCCGAAATACGGGTACTATTGATTAATATACCAAAAAAAATCAAATTCTAAATTCATTACCACACTTTTTGTCATAAACGTTCATTAATTTGTAAGGTTTTAGTTAAACTAACCAAGTTTATTTTAATTTAAATCTTTTCTATCTCCTCTCTGCTTCAACTTCCTGTCAGAAGAAGCGCGCTTTTTTAGCTTATGCTAATTTTTGAAGTTCAGCCAAGCACTATTTAAGCCAGAGGTAGAAACCTCTCGGTGTGTGAGAGCTTTGCCTCAGATCACGGTCACGCTGCTCAACGTTCGCCTGACCAGCTAGCAGTTTAAATTTATAAGCCATAGTGCTTACTACGTGATTGCATTGTAAAATAAATTAAAGTGCGGTAGTATTTAGTATATCTTGCTACGCACCCTTTTCGGTAGAGGCCAACTTCCGCGAATTGCTCTGCGAAGCAAAGTTTAATTTAAGTTCTATTTTAATTTATTTAAATTTATTTGATTGTTAAGTTCGACCAAAGTGTGGTCTGTTACGTTCTGTATCTCTCCCGAATTGGGAGGTTTGTATTTAATAGTGATTGAATAAAAGAGGATTTCAAATCCCTTCACGTGCAGTTATTCTCCAGCCCAGCAGTTACATCAGAACATAGCGTACCTTCCGCTCCCTGTTCCAGTTCAGGACTTAGAACGTAAGGATAAGAACCCTTTACAGAATTTACCATGTTCTCAAAGAATACACACAGAATGCTAAGTCCTGATAGTGGCGCCCGCACAAAAAGAAGAGGATGGCCTCAACAACAAGAAGACGAACCTGAGACACCTGCTGTACCTGTCCAGAATCCTGAGATAGCACCTCCTGGCATAGAAGGATTCGGCTACATCGTACAAACCATGCGAGCAGCCATGAAGCCAGCGGCAAGTTTTGACGGCAAGACAGCCGTAATCAATTTCCTGGAAAAGCTAGACTCCCACTTCATGCTATATCCAGTCCACGAATTTCAGAAAGTCGCTCTTGCTACCAGCGCTTTGAAGGGCCAAGCGCTAAGTTGGTTCAAGTGCATCGGAAAGAATCTCTTGGGGGAACCAGGAAGCCCCACATACACGTATGAAAATTTCAAGAATTCTCTAGTGAAAGCATTTCCCGTGGTGCGAGATCGAGCCAGATTGGAAGCTGAACTGTTTAGCCGATACCAAGAAAGAATAGAAGATTTGTCTAATTTTATTTTGAGGAAAATTCAAGTTTTCAAGCTTTTGTATGGAAGTCGCCCGGATCCTGAAATTATTCAAGTTATACTTCCTAGGCTACTGCCCCAAGTTCAAGATTTCATCGAACTAAGAAATCCAACAACATTAGACAGATTATTTGAGCTCGCGGTACAATTTGAAAGCCGAAGAACAGCCGACAACGAACGACGACGCCAATTTGAGCGAAGAAGTCAGTGGAGTTCGCCAAGACCGCAGCAAAAGCAAAATCAAAGTTACGGGAATAAGGCGAAGCAATGGCCGAAGAAAGATGTGTCTCCTAAAGCGAGCGGCGAACGAAGGGAATTTAATAGAAGAACAAGCAAAGATTCCGAGGGCAACCAGAAGAAAAAGAATTTAAACTAAGAGGGATTTCTTCGAGGAAGGTGAAGAAGTCCGAAGCAGCGCAAAACCCTTCCAAAATCAATTTAAACACCGTGGTCGTTAAGAATTTGAGTTTGCCGAAGATTGAAGTTCTAATCAACAACATACCGGCGACAGCCCTCTTGGATACAGGAGCCCAAAGCAGCTTCGTATCGGAAAGATTCTTTAAGAAGCACTTTCGACGTTACAGAATTTTTAGTGCAAGAGACACGGATGTCATAGCGGCCCAAGGAGAAAAATGTAGCTGTTTAGGAAAAGTACCATTGTTCGTGCGTATCAACAACGAACAGGTAAGAATCCTGTTTTATATTGTGCGTAACCTGCAGACTTGTATTATTCTAGGTGTGGACTTTTTTAGTTTGGCAGAAGCAAAAATTGATTTCAAGGGGGGAGAACTAACATTAAATATGAAGCCAATTGAAGCGAAGAATGATAAGCCCCCGCAGCTGGACTTGGAACATTTACAAGCAGAGGAAAAAGAGAAAATCCAAGGTCTGGTAAGTCACTTTGCGAATTTATTTAGTGATGTACCAGGCTTTACGCAGGTGGTGAACCACGACATTGACACGGGGGACGCTCAGCCAGTTAGGCAAAAGCCATATAGATATGATAGGACAAAAGAAGAAATAATTGAACATCATATTAAAGAGATGTTAAAGAATAAAATCATCACGCCAATTTCTAGCAGTTATGCTAGCCCCGTTGTCCTGTGTAAGAAAAATAATGATTACCCGATTACGCACCCGAAGCGGTGGCGTTTTGCTATAGATTATCGCAAGTTAAATTCAGTTACAAAATATCCTGTATATCCGTTGCCGATAATTGAAGAAATTATTCGAAATATTTCGTCTACAAAATACATGACTACATTAGATCTCACGAGTGGCTATTTTCAGATTGGGGTAAAACCCGAGGACGTACACAAAACCGCGTTCATAACGAAATCTGGTACGTACGCATTTCTTAGAATGCCGTTCGGATTATCCGGCGCGCCGGCAACGTTCCAAAGATGTATGGACATCGTCTTAAGACCAGTCCTTGGTAAAAGCACTTTCATATATTTAGACGATATTATAATTACGAGTAGTACTCTAGAACAACACTTACAAGATTTAAGAAAAGTATTTTCATTGTTAAACGAAGCTGGTTTAAAGATAAATGCGTCTAAATGTAAATTTGCCGCAAAAGAGTTACGTTATTTAGGATTTAAAATTTCCCAAAAGGGAATCGAAACGGATCAGTCAAAAATAGTAGCCATTAGAAATTATCCTGTTCCTAAAACAGCGAAGAAATTATCGTCGTTTCTCGGGATGTGTTCATATTACCGGGCTTTCATTAAAGACTTTGCAAAAATAGCTGAGCCACTGCTAAAGTTGAAAAGAAAAAAAGCTAGGTTTTCGTGGTCAGCAGAAGCCAACTTGGCGTTTCAAAAATTGAAAGACGCATTGACTCAAGCTCCCGTCTTAAAATTTCCAGAAGGGGATAAAGGATTAGAGATTTCAGCGGACGCTTCAGATTTCGCGATTGGTGCAGTGCTTTCCCAAAATGGTCAGCCCGTGGCTTTTTTCAGCCGAACATTAAATGAAACCCAAAGAAACTATTCCGCAACAGAGAGAGAAACTCTCGCAGTGTTAGCATCAGTACAGAAATTTCGTGTGTTCTTTGGAAGTTCTCCAGTAACTGTATATACCGACCACGCGGCGGTCACTAGACTCTATTCTGGAAAAAATTTATCACCCAGATTAATAAGGTGGGCTCTCAAATTACAGGAATATAACCTAATAATTAAACATACGCCGGGAAAGGAAAATGTTGTGGCAGATGCTTTAAGCAGAATTAACTTAGATGAAAATGGAAGTGTAATTAAGATAGCCATGTTAACATCCAAAGTATTAGATTCTCGTGAAACAGTAATAGCCGAACTCAAAAAAGATCCGGAGTTCAAAAATATATACAATTATTTGGCCGACCCTGAGAATTTCAATCATCCGGATATTGTGCCGATAAGAAATAGGGCCGAAAATTACGAATTAATTGACGGACTGTTATTCTATACGAAAGCTACTAATGAGAATCATGAATATAGACCGGTTATCCCAGCTAGCATGAGGTTGAATGTATTAGAAGAGTTGCATGATTGTGCCATTTCGGCTCATTTAGGTATAAGAAAAACTGTTCAGAGAGTTCGCGAGGCAGTTTTCTTTCCAGAACTGCAAAAGTTTACTAGGGCGTATGTCCAGTCGTGCCCAACATGTCAATTAAATAATTATGTTAATTTCCGCCCGGCCGGGTTCCTAAATAGTATTAAATCAGAATTCCCAAATCAAATAATAGGCATCGATTTACTTGGACCTTACCCTCGAAGTAAAGTTAATAAAAGCCGATATCTTTTAGTTATAGTGGATCATTTTAGCAAATGGTTAGAGTTAATTCCGTTAAAACGCGCGTCTGCAAAAATTGTAGTAGATTCAATTCTAAATAAGTATATTTTAAAATACGGGGCGCCCCTAAAAGTTATTTCAGACAATGGTCCTCAGTTTGTTAGTAAAATGTTTGAGGAAATGTGTGCAAAACTGGGCATACGTCATCTAAAGATGGTCCCGTATCGTCCGCAGTCAAACATAGCGGAACGGGTGAATAGAAATGTAGTGAAAATAATTCGTAGTTATGTGAAAAACTATCACTCTACCTGGGATAGCCATATAAATGAATTTGCATTTGCACTTAGGACCGCCAAACACGATACTACACAAAAAACACCCGCTGAACTCTTCTTAGGAAGAAAGATCTTGACCCCCCTAGATAAACTGTTCTTTGTACAGGAAAGGGCAGAAGAATTTAAAATGAGTGATATACAAAAGTTAATACGGGAAGCGACGGAAAATATAGAAATGGCCCAAAGAAAACAGAAATTGTACTATGACCTAAAAAGAAGAGAGGTCAAGTACAATGTGGGAGATGAAGTGTTGAAGATTAAACACAACTTGTCAAATGCCCCAGAGGAAAAGGTGGGGAAATTTTTTCCGCGTTTTGAAGGCCCGTTCACAATTGAACAAATTACGGGGGCAGTGGTTATATTAAAAAGAAATGATGGTCAAACGCTCAAAGCGAATGTGGACCAAATAAAACCGTTCTATAATCGCAGCAAAATGGCTGTATTTAAAGATTCGTTTCAGGATCCGAGGCAATCGACTAGCCAGGAAGATATACGTCAGCAAAAACAGCAGGAACCAGCTACAACGGCATCGAAATGTCAGAAGAAGAAAGCTCCCCCCCAACAAAGAAATAAGAACCAAAAAGGTGGTTTCAAAAGAAAGTCTCACGATGCAGGTGAACAAATCTACGAACGGAATTACGAGCGCACCAAGAGAAGAAAGCAGAATGGGCAAGGGAAGCCCAATGTATCCAAAAGAACTGTGGAATCATCGGACAGGTGCCTGAGAAGCAAGAAACGTCGATTGCAGCCTGAGAATCAACTTCCCGAATACAGCAGGAACCAGGACAAGCAACGAGCAAGGGCCCAGGAGAGAAGGGCCCAGTCCACCAAACGTCCAGCGGAGCAACCTCCTCTACAAAGGAAATTGCCGAGGATACAACGACGGAATTTCAAAAGAAAAAGAGACGAGCAGGCTCCGAAAGAACAACGAAAAACGAGGAAACTGAACCAGGCCACAACTTACTCAAGTTTTAAAGATTGGGCCAAGAAAAGGATGGACGATCATAATAAGATAAGTACAATTTCGTATTCAAAAGTTTAGTTAATTTTTGAGTATACTGCAAGTTGCAGGACTGATTTTACCTCAAGCGAGGTTGACTTTTACGCCAAGTGAGCGATAAGTTCTCATATGGAAAGTAAAATGTTTTGTTAAAAGAAATTGTAATTCTTAAAGATTTAAAATTACTTAATTTTGTAAATAGATTAATTCTGTAAAAGCAATGAATTGCTGAAAAGAATATGTTAACTAAATGATTTTGTATGACGCTTTGTCTAAAGACTTGTAAAATGTCTAGAATGAAAATTCGGAAAATTGAAAAACACGATTTAGTCTGTAGACTATTAATTCAATGTAATTTGATATTTCAAGAAAGTACCTTGAGAAAGGAATAGGAAGCACTTGCTGTAAGCTTAGAAATTTAACCTATATTTCTGTAAGCTTAGAAATTTAACCTCTATTTGCATTTCAGGATTGCTATGAAATTGTTAATGTGTTATGAAATGTAACAAATAATATTATGCTAGCAATGCACGTTAAGTGCAATAGCAATGTGAATGTTGTGTGCAAACTGCGAATTTGTATGCATGAAAAGTTAAAGATTGACTATTTTAGAATGCAAGTGTTAATTAGGCTCTCCACCAAATACACTTAAAGTGTTAGACATAAAGCTAGTGAGAACCTTAGGATTAGCTGGTTATAGGGCGTTTTTTTCAGGTCTCGTATGTCAAGTTCTAACTAATGTTAGTCGATTGTAGGTGGAAGAGTTGAACACCCCCGAACACATAAAAACCCGCAATGGCGGTTTGCTTTACATCCAACACCGGTGAGAGAGCATACGGGGGAAGAATTTAATTGTGCTTGAATGATAATGTGTGTGTGCAAAATTACACAGAAAAAAAAAAATAAGGATTTGTACCACTTAGAATTATTCTGTTATTATGTCATACTAAAGTTGTTTTCCTTCCAGATTTTGCTGGAAGGAGTAAGACTGTTTGAAGAATAAGACTTGAAAAAAAAAATGTTGAAGATTGTTGTTCCAGAAAATTTCGTCTGTATTTTACACAAACATATATTGCCTTGTAAGAGTTGGCCTAAGTTTAGAACAGTGAAATTTTCGACTATTTAGAATTGCTAGTTTTCAACATGGTCCGTTTGGACCAAAGTAGTTTAACTATCGCAATTCTGGCGGGAAGTGTGTAAGGTTTTAGTTAAACTAACCAAGTTTATTTTAATTTAAATCTTTTCTATCTCCTCTCTGCTTCAACTTCCTGTCAGAAGAAGCGCGCGTTTTTAGCTTATGCTAATTTTTGAAGTTCAGCCAAGCACTATTTAAGCCAGAGGTAGAAACCTCTCGGTGTGTGAGAGCTTTGCCTCAGATCACGGTCACGCTGCTCAACGTTCGCCTGACCAGCTAGCAGTTTAAATTTATAAGCCATAGTGCTTACTACGTGATTGCATTGTAAAATAAATTAAAGTGCGGTAGTATTTAGTATACCTTGCTACGCACCCTTTTAGATAGAGGCCAACTTCCGCGAATTGCTCTGCGAAGCAAAGTTTAATTTAAGTTCTATTTTAATTTATTTAAATTTATTTGATTGTTAAGTTCGACCAAAGTGTGGTCTGTTACGTTCTGTATCTCTCCCGAATTGGGAGGTTTGTATTTAATAGTGATTGAATAAAAGAGGATTTCAAATCCCCTCACGTGCAGTTATTATCCAGCCCAGCAGATACATCAGAACATAGCGTACCTTCCGCTCCCTGTTCCAGTTCAGGACTTAGAACGTAAGGATAAGAACCTTGTAAGTAATTCACCATGTTTGCAAAGAGTATGCACAGAACACTAAGTCCTGATAAATTGACTTTTAAAGCTGATTTAGTTTCTAAAAGTCAAATGAGAATCATTTTTCAAATACACATGTGCAAATAGATATGGGCAGGATATAAGAATTTCGTCATTGGTTAGATGGGTTAGTCTCACTGTATTAACTGCCCAGCTACCTCCAGTTTCAATGGAGAGGGAGAACCGATTCGAAAATTTGTCACTTTTCTTTAATTACCACTAAAACCCTGGAGAAGACTTCACCAATACTTCAAATTCCTCCGTTACATACAAACGCTATGCACTAACAAACATCTATGCCTTCTACGGGATTCAAGGCGGGCCCAACGATAGAGCAACCAACATCGTTAACCGCTAAACTGATCAGGGTGGCATTTGTCAAATGCATACAGAAGTGGACTATAGTACCAGAATTTCACAATTGATTGCACAGATAGAATTTCACCTTACTGCAAACACTTCCTAAAATTCATTTCACTCTATATTTCCCTCTTCTTTCTGGCTGCTATAGACCAGGTGCTATTTAAATCCTACTGGCAGAATAAAACATAAACTACATCCTTAAAGAAGCCAAATATCACCTTCAAGGCTTTTCTCCTAAGATTTATCTTTCCAGACAGCATTCCGTACTTATCCGGCGCTTCCAGTTTTAGAAATTAGGTTCCGTTGTATGCAGGGCACATGTTGATAACGCAGAATGAATGGAAATCTTTAACTCCAAGAAGGATAAACACAATATTAAACACATAGAGTGAACAAAAATTAATTTGGCTTTACTGTTGTAGAGATATTAGGATTTCGAATCAGGAGAAATGGAAATGAGCATTACTCTCACCGGGACTCGAACCAAGGACCTCTCGAATACACGCCGAGTATGCTGACCGCTACAAAACGAAGGCGTGCTAAGAAGACGAGAGAAATATCTCATAATGTATCTGTACGAAGGAGGTGATTAACAAAAGTGGAAAATGATGAGGAAGAAAAAGGAAAGCAATGTTATCATTTAGATGGAGAGCCCTGTATTATACAAACATCCAGCAGCTGTCTTTCTGGAGCATTTTCTTTGATGTTTCTTTGTGAGTTAGTGCCATTCGACTCTGCTCTAGATTCACTGAGTTTTTCTCTGCCTCAAAATTTGTCCAATAAGATTTATTATTGTTTACGTTTTAAAATGTTTATAAAGGGAGACGTAGCAGTGCCATTCAAAATGCTTAACCAAGGTGATATAGTTACGTGAAACCTCTACATTTTATCCATTTAACTCAAATTTCGTGGCTCAGAGAACTTACGTTTACCTTTTCCGTAAAAGCTCAAAATATGCTGCATAAACAAAGTTGCAAAGAGCTGAGTTAAGTGACGTCCGTAAATAGGTGGAACTAAACTTTTCACGTCACAATGTATTCTACATAGATCTAGGAGACATACAGTGTCTCACAACAGTGATGGGACACTTGTGCTTTGCAAAAGGAAACTGCAATAAAATAAATTTTAAAAAAACATGTAAACATTTTTTGTGGGTGTGTTTCATACTTAAATTTAGTAACAACTATTTCATAACATACATTTTCTCAAAATATTAAAATATTAATTTAATAAAAATACAATTGCTTAGAACGGAGCAAAAAATGGCTCACATAAGTGATGGGACACCATTAGACTATGCAACAAAAATCTTCTGAAATAAGCAATAAAAATATTTTTGGGGTTTTTATTTTTACTCAAAAGCAATTGGCAATAATTTATAAAATCGTCTGCATTATTTCTCTCCAGTTTGTTTTGAAATTTTTGTGTTTTTTAGCTCTGTGCAGCCATGAATGCTAAACGAAAAGAAACTTTTTCACTCAAAAGCAATTGTCAATAATTTATAAAATCGTCTGCATTATTTCTCTCCAGTTTGTTTTGAAATTTTTGTGTTTTTTAGCTCTGTGCAGCCATGAATGCTAAACAAAAAGAAAATTTGCCTGAAATTCGAAAATTAGTTATTAATTTGCATATTGAACGTGGAAAATCTATTAGAGAAACTGCTGAAACAGTTAACTTGAGTCATTCAACAGCTTTCGATATCATTAAACGATATAAAAAGAATCATATGGTTCAGGATAAAAGAAGACCTGGACGACTATCAAAGCTATCCAATGGAATAAAGCGAATTATTGTCCGAAATATTAAAAAAATATCCAAGAATGAGTGCTCCTAAAGTTTCTGCTGATTTACAAGCATTATATGGAGTAATTGTTGATCCTGAGACAAGAGTAATTCGATCTACTGGATATCACGGTAGAGCAGCCAGGAAAAAATTCTTCGTAAGTGAAAAGAATAGAAAACTCAGACTGGCTTTCAGAAAATCCAATAATGAAAACTCAGACTGGCTTTCGCAAAATCCAGCATAAATAAGAATTCTGATTACTGGAATGAAGTTATATTTGCTGATGAGAATAAATTTAATATATTTGGTTCTGACGGTAGAATCTTGGTGTGGAGAAAACTCAAGGCAGAATTTCGCAAACAGAACTTGGTGCTAACAGTAAAACATGGTGGAGGAGGAGTTACGGTATGGGGGTGCATGTCGTCCGCTGGACTTGGTAATCTTGCTTTTATTGACAGTATAATGGATCAGTACAAGTATATTGGCATATTAAATCAAAATTTGAAATCTTCAGCACGAAAATTGAACCTTCATAACCATTTTAAATTCTACCAGGACAATAACCCCAAGCACACTACTTTGAACATTAGATTTTGGCTGCTGTATAACTGTTCTGAAATAATAAAAACGCCACCACAATCTCCAGACTTAAATCCCATAGAGAATATTTGGCAAGAATTGGAATCAAGAATTCGCAAACACACCATTTCTTCAAAACAACAATTAAAATCGGTGCTTCAAGAAGAATGGGGTAAAATCACTCCAGAAATCACAAAACATTAGTCGAATCCATCCCAAGACGATTAAATCATGTTTTAAAAGTAAAAGGAAATCCAATAAAATATTAAAACCTTTTAAAAAGTAAAATTTTTGGATAAATATTTGATGGAAAAGTAAGTGTCCCATCACTTATGTGAGCCATTTTTTGCTCCGTTCTAAACAATTGTATTTTCATTAAATTAATATTTTAATATTTTGAGAAAATGTATGTTATGTAATAATTGTTACTAAATTTAAGTATGAAACACATCCACAAAAAATTTTTACATGTTTTTTTAATTTATTTTACTACAGTTTCCTTTTGTAAAGCACAAGTGTCCTGAAAATAATAATAATCAGTTGTTTGTTATTGTAAATTAACGTTAAAATTTATTGTAAATTTACATTTCCAACACTTAAGCTTATGTCTTACTGAAAATAAGTAAAATAAATTGTTAGTTCAAAGAGGCTTTGTCTCTGAAGGACTAATGTTTTCGTTTTGCGATTTTGTGTCGGAAATGTTAAATGCATGGAGGTTAACCTCCATGGTTAAATGTCGGCTCACTTTTCAAATTTTTGCCACGACATATTGCAGCCTTGCATTATATTTAAAGAAATTAAATAATGAAAAATGTGCATAAATGTATGCATGTTTCTCGCATTGTGATAAAACGACAGTACTAGAGCCATCGAATTTTGAATGACATATAATCCTGCTGCGAATATGGGCATCTGGAAGCCGAAATTCGGAATTTGTTTTATTATCGATTTCATATTTTGTAAAACTTTAACGAATTTTTGATGAACAAACTCAAGGATTTCAAAGCGAGCAATGGCAACGTTGTACAGAAAAAGCATATTTATCTCCAGCGAGTGAGACTGTGTACACGAAATTCTAAAGATATGCTCAGTTTAAAATTATTTTGCGAGATTGTTCTTTAACTGAATTTTATCGTTTAAGAGCGAAGAACATGATATTTAATAAATAAAGGTAACACACAAAATATTTAAAAAAACGCCCCTTTGAAGTAATTTAAACTGTGAAATATTTCAGATTATATATATATTTAAAATTAACATAATACGGTAAGTGAATTCTACCAATTATTAAAACCGTAAACAACGTTGCAGTCTCACATACTTATATTTCATTCAGCTTCAGTATTTTAAAAAATTTTTAAGCTTTAGATTTTATACAAATAAAAATATTTTAATTGTAAATTTAAATTCATATTACGGAGCATTTTTTTACCTTATTGCTATGTAACGACGCAATCTCTTACATACCAATAAGTAGACAATCTTCATTATTTTCTAAAAAATTTTAAAATTTACATTAATAATTTTTTATTTTTATTTATTTATTTATTTATTTTGCATATGAACATCATATACAGCTTTCATATGACTGTTTCTTAAATTTCTAAATCACATCATATTCCCTGTAGGCATACTAGAATTCTACACGTTAATAAATAAAAAAATCTAATTTCTCATAATGAGAGAAAATAAGATAAGAAAATATAAAGTACAGATTTGGAACACTAATAATGCTTCACACGCGCATACACATATTATCAGTGAACAATAGTTTCAAGTGTAATTGCGATAGAAACACTACATATTAAAATAATAAGTTACTTATCGGGTCAAAGTTTATAGTTTTGCTACTACTGAGTAGATCGTCGGACTATCGATATTTATTGGAAGTAGGAAAGCCTTATCAACATATAACAACAAAACAATTAAAAATACAATTTAAATACAAGGAAAAGATGTCTAAAATATCATTTCAGTTAAAATAACAACACAAATTTAAATCGCACAAAAGATATATTAAACATTGCACATAAAATAGGTTATATTACTAGTCGGCATCACACACAACCTCGCTTTGCCCATGTCCATAACGTTGTGTATTCACTCGAAAAACATCAAAGAAATGCAGGAACTCCGTGTCCATGTATACATCGGTCTAGTTTCACTTGACAAAAATCAGAGAATTGAAAAAACTTGGAATCGCGCACAACCTCGGCATTGCGCACTGCCTTGGCTTTGCTCATGTACACAGCGATCTCTTTTCACTTAAAAAAAACAGACAGTTGAACAACTCTGCATTGTCCACATACTCAGAAATTTGCTTTCACTTTAAAAAACCGAGAATTGCAGAATATCGAGCATAATCAACTCCACTGATTCGAGTTATAAAAAAAAATCCAGAAAAATGACGCAACGACGAAAATAAAGCTACTATAATGAAGTAATTACCTAACATAGAAATAACCATATTTGACGTGCATCCGATATTTCACTCAATAATAATAAATGAAACTTACCTTCAGTCCTCTTCTTTTGCAGAATATATTGCTGATATCTCACTTAAAGATATTGCCATTGACTTGAGCGTGTGGATTCTTTCGAACAGTTGTAATTCGATGCTTACAGACGCCTTCCGTAACTCTACACATGCACTCATCCATCAGGACATCTATGCAACTTTTTCGTTCTACTAGTTTCATAGTCGTTTCACAAATCTTATATTTATATGATCTTGCAATTAAATTTTTCTCCGTACACCACTCAATCACGCTTCTTTTACCCTTTCGCTTCAAATGATAAAAAAAATCCATATTCAGAAAATCATCCAATCTGCAGAAAGCACCGAATCATACGCACCCATCAGTGATCAAAACGAATTATTTTCTATATATAGCAGTTACGGTTATAATTTTTAAATCATTCATTAAATATTTTCAATAGCTTGGCAAATGGATACATTTTTTAGAGCAAGCTCGTTGTGTTAAATGTTAACAGTACCACACAATATACAAAAGCAGATTTATAATAAAAAAAATTTTAAAAAAAAAATCTGAAAGGTTTCAGATTTTAATTACGTCCAAAGGGGCGTTTATTTAACATTTTGTGTGTTACCTTTATTTATTAAATACCATGTTCTTCGCACTTAAACCACAAAATTGGTTTCAAGAGCAATATCGCAAACTAATTTTAAATTGAGCATATTTTTAGAAATTTCGGTACACACTCTCACGCGCTGGAGATAAAAATGTTTTTCTGTACAACGTTGGTATTGCTGGCTTTGAAATCTTTGAGTTTGTTAATGAAAAATTCGTTGAAGTCTTAGAGAATATTGTTACGAATTTCACATTTATTTGGCTATTTATTTATAATTGTAATTAAAATTCCTTTTTATTTTCCCGTGCAACGCAGACGATTTTTGAAGAGAAAGCTACGTCAAAAAAAAAAA
>KK122069.1:0-39342 GCA_000611955.2 Stegodyphus mimosarum | reverse complement strand
GATGACACTGAGCGCGGAGATGCAATTCACAACATAGAAATTAGCGTTTTAAATTTGAAGAACCAGCATTTAAAATAAGCTGTGTGTGAAAGATAACTATAATTTGGAAGAGACAATGTTACTGCAGTATGCATTTTACATTGAACATTAAAAAATTTAATAGTACTTACTCAATTTTAAAATAACAGACAAAATGCGCTACTCTTAGCATAAAGTTCCTTTTTTTTTAATTTGCAGGGTTTTTTTTTTTCCTTTACATGCCTGTTTATTTCTAATCATTTATTTATCTGCATGTTAACTAAGAAAACTCTTCTACTGCTTCTAAGATAACTATAATAACAGCTATTTAAAATTATCCAAAAACAACCTTAAATTGGCATAGTTTTAAACATGTATGGTTATATATGGCAAAATTTCTGCTAATCTAAGTTTGAGTTTCAGCCTAATTGTAAATTTTACATTGGCATATTTTTCTCCCGATTCAACATAACAGATATTTTTTTTAAATAATTTTGTAACTTAGGCTTTCATCATATTACATTTAAATAAATACGTGTAAAATTGTTATCTTAATTTAGACAAAACAACTTTAATACAGTACCTAAAACATTATTTAATTTTTCTAAAGTGGGGATTAAGGAGACAAGTCTTCTTATGTCAATTACTTTAATAATTTACTATTATATTTTATCTAGAATGCTAAGCTAGCACAAAATCGAATTAATAATAACACAGGATACAATAAAAATAACTTAATAAAATTAGTTCTTATTTGAAATATGCTTTATGCTATTAACTTCTAAAATGTCATCTAAAAATATTTCAAATCAAAACATATTATATATGCTTACTTGTACAGTCGCAATTCAACTACAAGCTGTTGAAATATTATTTATTGGCTGCCACATTCGAAGCAATCCACTTTTTTGCCTTTTGGGTTGCTTTTCTTTGGGAAAAAACATATGCATTTCTATTTAAGAAACGTATTCTAATAAAAGTTCGCACTCTGCAAAATAAACGAATTGCTTCTCTGTTAACTTCAGGATAATGTTTCTCCAGTTTATTAATTAAAGAGCCAATTACATGCTTCCCTTTGTAGTAAGTTGTACCATGAACTGCACAAAATATTTTTTCGAACTCGTAAACTGTATTCATCCATGAATGGGAAGGTGTAGTCAAACCTCCTAAGGACAATAATTTAATCCATTCTGAATTAAATATTGGTTCATCAGCACTATTTTTAGATATTGTTCCCAATGACGGGTCTTTGTCTCGCACACGGTAGGCAATATAACCTGCAACATATGTTAATGCTTCTTTTTCGGCGGTCGAAAATTGTCTGGCGGAATTCAATTCTAATTCCCAAGCCATAGGAGAAGGTTCCTCTATGAAATCCAAATCCAAATCATCAATAGTATTTAATGGAAAAGCATCTTCCTCCTCAGTTTTCAAAGCCATTTCAAGTAGTTCTGATGTTAAATATGAATCAATATTTCTGCTTTCTTTAGTCGTGCACACTTTTGAAGATAATTTTGGCAGCTTATTAGCGAGTATTAATTGCTTTAAGCGGCGTATAACTTCACTAGGTGATGGATGGTCATTAAACCTACCAAGCCCTCGAATCTGACTAAAGAGACTTTCAAGTGCATCCTGAGTTAATCTAGATGTTAAAATATATTTAACATCATATGATGATTTTAGATCCTGGTGTAGGCCAAAAAGAGAATTTATTGAAATTATTATTCCTTTTTGGAAAGGCAGCATGTTGGATTTTCCCTGAACTCTTAATCCACCAATAACTTTCTTCATTAATTCCAAAACTTGAATTTGTTTTTCATGATGTTCATTTAATCCAAATGCTGCTTTAAGTATTTTATCTGAAGGAGGGTATGGCTTGGTACTATTCATAATATCGAAAAAACTGTCGATTAACTCAAAGAAGTCAGATGCTTTTTGATTTCCTGTGAGGTGGAGTATACCTTTCGCGGTAGTTCTTGAAAATAATGTTTTCGCTGGAGCGACTTTTTGTCTCTCGTTTCCCTTGACCATTAAATAATTTGGTTTTAGTTTGTGACACAATTTAATTTCTCCTGAATGTCTATTTAAAACCTCTTTAATAATATCAACATTTAAAACAGTTCCATCTTCTAAAATAAATCCTTTATCTAAAAAGTGGTTTCTCAGTAATTTGAGGCAGTGCGCTAAATCTGCAAAAACTCATATTTTTTTCGTTTGCAATACTGGATTTGGAAACTCAGAACTATTAATCGAAATCTGTAACTCTTTCCACAAAGTACTAGATCCTCCTAAATCAGACATTATTGCTTTCACTTCTACTCCAGATGACTGAATATGTCTTTGAAAAAAGAAGTTCTTTCTTCATTGGAGTATTAAAATAAAAAAATATTGGTTGTTTCCACTATGAAATGAGACCTCTGATTAAAACAAACTGTACTTTTTGAAAAGGATTAAGTATTTGATCCAGTTTAGAGTCATAACAGAGATTAGAATCTATATGCATTTCGTCGAAACTGAGAACACATATTTTTTCTACAGGATTCAAATATTCCCATCTTTCTTCATTACAGCAAGAACATCACACTGAATTCCTGGACTACATGAAAATTTAGCGCACCATCTCTTTAATGTGCTAGTGCTAGATAAAGGAATGCCCATTTTTTCCTTCCAAAAGTTGTAGCTTTTAGATGACAGAGCTCGTATGACAATACAGCGTGAAATATCTTCACTAGTCCACTTGATTTTTTCCTTCTTTTCTAGCAATGCGTTAATCTGCGTTTTTGTAAAAATATGCTTTAGGCGTTTTTCCAAATTCTCCGATCTGTGCTGTTTTTTCCTAAATTTTGCTGTTTGGGATTTTAATTTTTGAATTTCCGATACAAATTTCTTTCTAGATGTCGTCCACCTTTTTTGTCGCTGAGCAAACATTCTAAAATTTTTCTTTTCTCTATTTTTCAATATTTTATTACAATTTTCTAAGAATATAATTTTGTTCTTCAAATTACCAATGCATTCTTGTTTATCTTTACAATTAGGGCATTCAGAGATATTGTGACTTACGGCATTGTCGTTTGTGAGTTTTATTTCAAAATCATTCACATTTGATTTATTATTGTCAGCTTCAATTTCGTTCTCGGCCTCAAAATAAATTTTCTTTGGACTTGTGTAGTCTTTGAAAAGCACTGTGCATTAGTTTTCTTTTCAAATGTCTCCAATTTCTTGGTGTTATTTCGTTTACATCACACGATAAATTTACTTTCGGCACAGCATTGCATTTCAACAGTTTCCTTTGTGGCAATCCAAGCAAGCGATTTCTCATATCATCTTCATAATCACTGCACAGAAAATGTTCGCTGGAAGTTCTTGCGTTTTTCACATTAATAAAATCTTGTCTTCGACATTTATGTATCCATTCTTTCGTCAAAATCAAATTGTCCTTTGGGAAAGCATGAAATACAATATCTCTTCCTTTCGTATTTCTATAAGTGTTACGGCACGTTGCTACAGCACAAGAACCCATATTACATAAAGGATACTTTAAATGTAGAATTTAAAGGAAAACTGATTAAAACTATACATATATATACACGAATTATTTTAAATATTTGCATTATTAGAAAACAAATATGTATGATTAAAATTAATTTGAGATATGCGACCTCCAGAAAATCGTCTCGCAAACTGAATGAAACTACAGCTTTAAACTGGCGAAATCAGAGCAGGTGCATAACAGTGACGTCAGATTACTACCAGTTAACCCCCTCCATGAGGCTTGCGTCGACGAGGAGTCGAACAAAGGAATGACCTAGCCCTTTCTATTTATCCCTGATAACCAACAAAGAAACATAAGGACTAAATTGAAAAGTGATACGCCGTTTTTTGTGAAACAACGCAAAACGCCCAAACGAAAGTAATAGTCCTTCGGGACTAAATCCCTTTGGCTAACAAATCTCGTGCAATAACATTATCAACATAACGTTTTCAACTGAGTTAAAATATAATTTAAATTTTCTTTAAATATGAAGCTATAGCACAACTATAACTTGTTTCTAAAAAGAGGCGTAGCCGCTATTACGTCATAAAACGGCGTGTCCAACTCCAGTAAACAACGTCTTGACTTGAGCAGTGTCTCCTAGGATTGAGCCACTTTTCACCCAACCTCTGATTCTGAAAACACTTCCCCCATAATCGTCGTTTTGTTGCTACTTATGAAGGTGTTGTTACTCTGTTTTGTTAAGCTCCTTTGAATGATTATCTGGTAACTTCTCCATGCCCTTTATTGTTACCTTCTAAACCCATGGTTTTGCATAGAGCTAAATACTGTAGTTACAATCTGGCCATAATTTCCTCCAGGCCGAATTCATGATCTTGCTGCCAGCCTTTGTTAATCAAAATTTAGCAGTGGGAAGCATTAAAATGATGATTTTAGAATTTCTTGAAAGGTACTTCTGTGCCATAACTTACCTCCAGATACCTTTGAAAATCGTTTGCTGTCGGCCTGAGTGTTCATAACGACTGTTGAATATCAACGTACAAAGTTAACGTAATCCAACAATTTAAATATATTTATTTACAGAAGTTTACGTACAGTAGTAAAAATAAGATACGCTTAATTAATTTTAACTTACAAACACTTTTTTAGAATATATCTGAAAAATAGTTGCCAATATCTAAAAATTAAACCTTACAATTTGGAATGAAATATTAAATACAGAAAATGATTCTTAACAATAACATCGTTTATACCTGAAGCATTTTTTCAGATAATTGTTCATGATCAGTCCTAAATTTACAAGAGAGTAAACTTGACCATCTGGTACTATTACCGTTCAGAAAATGCTAAACGTCATAGTCTCTTCTATTAACAGATAGATCAGGTCACATTTTTTAATTTGATTTATTATTTGCTAATGCTTTATATTTCCTTTTTTGTCTAAGGAATAAAAATTGTCCTGTTGCTACCGTACTGTACATACCTTCATTATTGTATTTCGGAACATTTCTGAATATTTACTCTCCGGGTTAAAAGACTTTGAATTATCGTGTATGGGAAAAAACGTCTGCTTTTAACTAAATCGGAGTTTTAGATAGTCAAAAATTTGTTTATGAAATGTCATTTTGAACCTATTCTGTTTGCGTTTTTTTTTTCGGCAGTGCCTTGCTAGTGTTTTTAATGTGTTTATAATATTAATCTTGTAAGCATACTCTAAATTACAAATGTATACACTGGGAATTGTGTTAGCGACTAATACAGTGCACACGTTTGCCTCATTGGAAAATGAATTAATTGTAGTTACGAGAGGTTGAAAGACTAACTTCTTTTTTTACTGTTCAGTAAGTGGAAAAGAAAAGTGAAGATGTTAACCAATATCACGAAAAGTTTGCTAAGAACACTTTGCAGGTTCAGTACGAGCTTCAAAAATAGCCGATTTTTATGTGTAGTATGCAATGAAACTGTGCATCGCATTCCGTATTATTTCTCTGGTTCAGATTCTGATGCTGTGTTATTAGTTAAAGAGAGCTTCAAAGTGTATGAAAATTTTGTTTCCGAGGATGAAGAATTAGAGCTTATGAAAGAAATTGAACCTACATTTCGAAGACGTCGCTATGAGTTTGATCATTGGGATGGTGTAAGTTTTAGGACAAATTAAATATTTGTTTCAGTAATTACTATAATATATATAGGTTTAGTAGTAAATAGAGGAAGTCACATGTTTACAAAGGTACCGTGGACTTTTTCATCCCTTCTGAGTTGTATTGTACTAGATTAAAGGGGATTTGAATTTAAGAGCATAAATTGTTTTTCCTTCGAACAAAAATATGCCTATTAAAACATACTAATAGTTAGATAAGTATCAACATATATATGTGTATAATTTGAATATTATTTTATTAGTATATGATAAAATCAAATTAAATTCAAATATCTCATTCAGTTCTCATTTTCATATTCATAACAATGGGAGAAAAATAGCAAAAACCACTGTATGAAAAATTATAAAACAACAAATGAAAAAAAATGTGTAAAATGATTTATATTTATCAGAATTGTAATTTATCAGAATGTATGTCTTCTTTTGGGCATACAGCTGGAAATGCAAAATAGTAATCTGTTTTTGAACCAACATATGCACAGCTAAATTTAATATGTAACTTAAATCATAAACAAGCTGTGCAATCCCAACAGGCCGGAAGCGAAAATGGACTGTAGAAAATGAAGTAAAGCAAAAGTTTTTTTAATTGAATCTTAAAAAATATTTCAGAAATGATTTTGAAATGTATGGAGAAATTTTGAATAAAGTTATTTTCAACTTGAGAAATTCAGCAGTAAAAAAACCAGTCTCATAAATTCATAAAAATTCATGTACAAATTTATATATATATATTTATTTATTAAAAAAACTAAATTCAAAATAAACCATAAAATTTACAAACAATAAAAAAAAAGAATATTTTTTGAAAAAAAAAATTGAACTTAATAAAACATTGGAAAAGAAGTAATGTGAGACTATAAATAAATTAACCTAAATTTTCAGAAAACTCACATAAAATTAGAGGAAATTAAAATTATTATTGCATTTTACGAGGAAAAATATATAAATGAAAAGAAGTAAAAACTTTTCAGTTAGGAAAATAGGAACTAAAAGTGTGTAATATGTTAAAAGCAGTATAACTATCAATAGCATCACTTTCGTTTTCACCCTACAAGCAAAAAAAACTGTAAACAGTAACTCTTCGGTTTTCATAGATAGCAGAAATGTATCTGAAATATATATGTATGTATGATGTGTTAGTCTTCATATTGTATTTATATTTTAGCAATTTATTTAGTAATAAAATATGTTTAGATGTTTTAATAAAGGTTTTTAAATTATAATTATTTATTAATTGTTTGGAATCTTTCATTAACACCTTGGCAACAGTATGCTGCTGCACTGAATATAATTTGGAGATGGGTGTGTCGTATATGCATCAGTCTTAAATGGTAGTAGTAGCTGGAAGATGCACTCATGCATCACCGCTTGCATTGATTCACGAGGCATATGGATCATACTTGCATTTTCAAACATACATGTTCTTTTAGAATTTTTTAAAAACACTAGACAGTGCTTCATGTCCCCTACAATTTATTTGATCCTATATGCTGTGTACCTTGTGTCTATAAAGTGCTTTCTGATTCTGATGATTGGGTTAGAGGTATAAGGCAGACATAAAGTAAGAAAAACACAGCTGTGCCTTTGTGTGATATAAACAATGAACAGTTTCAGATGCTTCAAATATGTTCTTTGTTCTTTTTCCTGTTGGAAAATTGGGATGGAGCTGTAGTTTTAGGAATTCCTGTTTGCATTCAGTTTACATCTTCATTAGAAGTAAGTTTTTTTCAGTATTTAAGAGAATTAAACTAAGATTGTGATGCCTAAGAGAAAGAAGTTTTTGGTGAAAATGCGCTTTAGCCCACTGCTTGGTGATGTTTTGAAAATCGCCAATTCGGCACGTTTCTGCGAAACGTCTTTGCAATTGCAACCTTCCAGTCACGCTCCGCGAAAACCTATTGTAAACAAAACATAGAATTCTAAAGCATAAATTAGTATGAAAACTGTTGCCACAAAAAGATAATAAAATAATATCCAAAATGAACATTATGATCATTAAAATATTTGTCAGTTAGGTTTAAATTAATTATTTACATTTTATGTTGTAATACTTACACATTTTATGCCGTTACATAACCTTCCCGACATGCTCCGCGAAAACGTAACCAAAATGGCATCGAAGAAAGAAAGAATTTTTTTTAAAAGGGCATTAAAATTACGAAGGATACCAAGTACACACCGTTCCGTTTTAACTTAAGAAAAAATCTGTGAATTGCACAATGTAGGCAACGTACACAAATAAACAAAATAACGAAAATAAATTACAAGAAAATGCCATGTGCACAGCGTTCCTTTTAAACTTAAAAAAAACTTCAGCGAATTGCACAATGTAGACAACATGCACAAATGAACAAAATAAGCTAAAATAACGAAAATAAATTACAGGAAAATGCCATGTACAGAGCGTTCCTTTTAAACTTAAAAAAAACTTCAGCGAATTGCACAATGTAGGCAACGTACAAATAGTCAGCCATGTTGGCGGATATACTGAGTTACCCATGTTGGCGCATTTATTGCTCATTCAAAAACAACCGCCGCCAAGCAGTGGGCTAAAGCGCATTCCAACCGAAGTTTTTAATAGAAGAAGATGGTAAAATGGTAGATGATGACTATTCTGACAGTGAAGACTGTGTAGATTTAAGTGAGCATAGCAGTTTCGATACTGAAATTTTGTCAGAGAATGAATTGGAAGGTTGTTTTGCTTCTACCTTCCAACTGAGCACAAAAATGGATACTTCATCATGGACTCAATCTGTTAAAGAATTGAAGCCATATGAATTTATGGGAATTGCAGGAGTAAATTTAATTAAAATTTATTTTTTTCACTACTTTTTTTTATGGTGATCTAATGAACATAATAATTGAAGAAACTAATAATTTCTATAAACAAAAGAGGAGTGAAAATCTATCTTCTCCAAAACTAAAAAAGTTTATTCTTGTAGATGTGCTTAAAATGAGGGAATACCTAAGATTGATTATCCTAGTGGGAATAATTAAAAAGCCTGACTTCAAAATTTATTTCACAACTAATGAAGTGCTGACTTTGTTCTTCAATAGCTGTGTTGGGTTGATTTTCTGAATATATTCGTTTCTGCATTTTAATTCAACACTGAAGAAGGGGACAAAAAAAATAAAAAAAAGCTGCATTGGGATCTATGACTGAAAACTCGCAGAGCAAATTTAAAACAATGTATACACCTGAATGCAACATATGTATAGACGTATTTCCTTTTGCATGGAAAGGATGCCTTGGATACCACCAGTATCCCCCTTCTAGAAGGTTCTATTATGGTATCAAAATGTACAAACTCTGTGAATCCAATTCTGGATATGACTCGAATTTTTTAGTTCACTGTGAAAAAAACATAGATCTGATGGCTAATAGTGAATGAATAGTGAAAACTTTATTGGCAGATTTATCTAGCAAGAGATAGAATTTATTTTTAGATGTGTATTTTTACAGAACAATATTTTTCAGGATTTTTGAAATGGGCCATAATCACTCCTGATTAAAACAGCAACTAATTGTAGTTTTACCATATAAAAAATAAATAACTAAAAGCCATAGAGTATTACATGGTTACTGAAAATTCATTTTTTCAAAAGTAAGTCATAACTTACCAATGGCTGTGTATATCGTGGGTGGCTTTAGCGTGGCATGTAAGCTATGTGTGGCTCTTGCAGGTGAGTGGTGTGTTTCATATGTAATTAAAATATATGTCTTAAATATGATAAAGTACTTAATGTCCAAAAGAAAGTAAGGCAAACTATCATTGAATGATTGTTTAGGATCAGACATTTCTTTCCATTTGAAACCTGCTTAACTACTTTAAAAATGATATAAATATGCACTTGTAGCTTTTGGAAAATCTAATTGTAGCTGTTGAACTTTTCTGGATTTCAGTATGTGGCTTTTACGGACAGAAAGTTTGGCCACCCCTGATTTCTACGAATAGGGAATTCTAAAGAAAATATGCATGAAACATATCTAGAAAGTAGGGCTCTTTTGAATATAATTCATATACATTTGGTACTTTTTAACAAAGAGGATGCTGGTTGTAGCTATAATTATGGCATTAAGTATAGTAACTGGTAACCTGTTTATTTTACCTCATAAGTAGCTGTGCAATGATACCATGTATTTCTTTTTTGATACGTATTAGATTTACATTTACTTACTTCTGGTCACATTCTAGAATTCTGTCAATTGCAAAAATGAAACTAGGAATAAATTGCTCTACCCCTGTTGACTGGGATAATTACCTGCATTGTTATTTTTGACTTCTATTTCTGTTTTTGTGAAAAGTATATTTCAGGATACCTCTTGGCGAAAATTGACGATTTGTTTTGCACCATTCTTGTTTACGTGAAATGCCCTCCCAAGTAAAAGAGCATCCAAAACATAATTAAAATGTAAAATATATACATAAATAATCTCAATAAACTGCATTTTAAATCAAAATAAAAGAAGGAAATAACATGAAAATGGAAATACATGTTATCTAATCCGTGCTGTACAAAAAGAAAATATTGGCGTACCTTATTTATAAATTTCTGTGTCTTTGTTGTGTTGCACACAGAATTCCTTAACAGCATCCAAAAACTGTTTAAAATTACCTGTACTAGAATCTGTATACTGCCGTTGCCACATAAATTCACAAAAGTAAAAATCCCTGATTTCTTTCAAAAATCCCTTTTTATTACACCTTGCATACCTTGCATAGTGTTGATATGAGCTCCAGTTTCCAAATCCTTAAATCTGACTGCGTAATTTACTGAGAGGTGAAAGAAGCCATTTAAATCTTCATTTACACATCAGTCAATCAATGTTTTCTTTCCCATTTATTCCAAAGCATACAGAAACTTCAGGTTAATCATACCACCAGCAGAGGCATTTTATGATGTAAAGCACAAAATAAGCAATGTACTTCCTAACCAACATCCATGCATAAATAAGCCCTGAGAAATTTTTTCCCAACATTCAAAATCACAGCAATCATGCATTACAACCAATCACGTCATAATAGGGTTTCCATAACATTCAATATAAAATACCCAGGTTACCATAAATCGAATAACTTGATGATAATCCAAGAGGTATCCTAAAATACAGACTGTCCTCCTTTTTTTTAAATTATTTTGGATTCAATAAAATAGCCATTTGTTAGAATTGCTATTCCTACTATTATTTATGTGCCATGCTAACCTTTTATGTTTGACACTATATGGCACCCAATAAACTGAAAAATACAAAATAATTTAGTGAAGCAGTTCTTTTTATTTTGAAAATGCATACTAGAGCTGTTATTCCACCTTCTGCAGCAAGGAAGATTTAGGGATCTGAAACAAAATATTTGATACTGTTGCCATGCAGTTCTATTTTTTGTCCATTGGCAGAAGACAACAGCTGTTTTTGCAAGAGAATTGGAAGACAGCTGCCATTGTTATCAACACAAGTTGATTGTACAGGAGGTTTTGTTTGTGTTACATGGTGGTAACAAAGCACTTCAGAATTTTATAATAATTCTATAATAGTGACAGTCTTTTTAAATAATCCAAATTATGTATAATTGCATTACTCTGACATTAAGAATTGCCTTTGCCAGGATTCAGTAGAGGTAATGCTGTTTTTGAATTGGAGATCCATACCAAATCACTTATTATAGGATCAAAATTCTAAACTTCTTACAGAAATCGTTATACTGAAGCAGATCATATTATGTGAAATGCCCAAAATACTGTCCAATCTTAAATTCCAGATACCATCATCTCACATTAAAAAGGAGTTTTAGACCTTGTATGTTTAAAGATTGAAATATTTATTGTTATTCAAAGCATGTTCCGTGCATAAATATTTTATATATACTTATTTAATGTATCTATTTCTGTATGTCTGTGTTTAACATTCTGTGGCTATGTGAAATGTCATTTTTCTCTTTTGTAAAACAATATTTTTGAAAGTATCTGTAATATATATTTCTGTAGAAATACTGTATAATATTTGATCCTTATAATCCTTACTGTATAATATCCTATCCTTATTTGCTCGTAGTTGATACTATGCAACATACTCAGTATGAATTGCAGTTATGCTTTTATTAATGCTATTGGAACAGTGCATTCTAGGAGAATGGCTAGTGTGAATTCAGGAAATTGAGTAAATAAAATGCAGTTTAATATTCATTTTCCGAATCTAAATGTTTTCCCTAAATAATATAATTGAACTATTTAAATTATGAATATAAATTAACCTGTAAGTTGCATATGAATAACAAGACCTATTAATGCTGTAAACAAGAACCCTGATATATAAATACACTGCACTCTGCCTTGTGTGGGGGACAGGAGATGGTGTTCTTCTAGAAAAGAAAGTAGATCAGGATTATATTTAACCCATCTTAAAGCTCTGATATCTTAATATTGCATCTTATTCAATCCCATGCCTACTCAGGTGTGTGATAGTGATTGGCCATATGTTTGTGTGACAGACAAGATTAATTGAAAAGACAAGAATAGAAAAGTCAAGTTCCTATACTTCTGCCTGTGTCCATGCCACAGACAGAGGGACATTCAACAACTTCAGATTCTTCAGAACAAGTTACTGTATATCATCACAGGAGTACCTTATTTTATCTGGAACAAATGTCTGCATTGGGATTTCAGATTGTATTTTGTTTGAGACCATCATAACAAGCTTAACTTTTTCAAAAAACATCTGCCTTCCTAACTGCTAACTTTCCCAACAATCTCATGTATGAAATGTTACCAGAGGGTTATAACATCAGACCTTATGCAGCTCATCAGCTTAGACAAATTAATGACTAATATATTTCCACATGTTTGCTTTAATTCCCACATCTTCTGATGAATTTGCAGTGAGAAATTAATTTTCTCATACCATGGATTGACTTGCAATACACTTGCAAATACAGCTGTGATTTCAAACTTCTTGATTTGTCAGCTGATGATTCCAGCATTGTTCTGGCTCTTCCTGCCCATGATTATCTTCTCCTTTCCAATCAGCAGATGGAACCATATGTGCCACCCACTTCCAGCTCTCACTGATGTTTTCTGCTTTATGAAGAATAAAGTATCTTTTCTTCCTACTTTATTTCTGTGATCTTCCCTAGGAAATTCAGTCTCAGGAACTCTCATTTTCATCATGCCCTTCGGTAAGGAGCTGGTAAGAGCAATTTTTTTATAGCTGCAGCCAGCATAACAACTAGTTTTAGTTTCCTGTTAGGTAAGAAGTGGGAGTTACAATTTGATTTGCATACTAGATATACTTAATTCACTGCTGTATCACAGAATTTTATGAATCTGACATTACAAATCAACTTGAAGTGATGAAAGATGGATGGTCTGGTGCCTATGAAGAATATATCCAGAATGACCATTTATAACTTTTTGTGTATTGCTGCCTAGTATGGATGGAATAATGCAGAGCAAACAGCATGTCGCTACTGACAACTGCTTGTATATTTTTGCATTGTGGCAATATGTTATATATGATATCATTATCAATTGTCCCAGTTACCAAAAGGTTTGTATGTTGTGGATACCATTGCTGCTTATTGAGGAATAAAAAAATGCAAAAATAATAATAATTAAAAAAAAAAGCTGTGTGAGAGCTGCATTAATGTTTTGACACAGCTGCTAATGAAGGTGATAATACTTTATCCAAAATTGCAGCTGAGGATTAAAACTGAGTTGTCTGTTTTATGCTTGAAGTGCATTGATAATAGTCCACAGCATGGCATCATACATGTTCTTCCTCAAATCAAAGAAAGCTATTAGACCATTTTTATCCAGAAAAAATTCCTCTCTTTTTACCGTCTTTTAGTGACCACTGTCCACTTATTGGAAACACATACTATGAAACATAAAGGAGATTAAGCAAAAACCATTCAGAATTGCTGGAATGGCTATTTTGTATGATGGTGTGATTATTCTGTGTAACCATACTTAGCTGAATATTGCTACAGCCACTCAACAGCTGCTTCAGTACTTATATACAAGATTTGGGAATACTTCATCATAAAAATCTGGCCTTGCCTGCAGTAATTACCATTTTTCACATAATTGAAAATTTTTTTTGAGTGGAACATACTTTGTTAGCAAGAAAGAGCTGCATCAAATGGTAACATCTTTCCTCAGTGAATTGCTATCAGAAGTATTTGATGAAAATATATAGAACTTGTCTCCTGGTATAATAAATGCTTCAGTGCCTTGATTTTCTATTGCTAATAATACCCTAAGATATGTTCTTTCAAAATAAAAAAGGTTTCATTCACCTAATTTCTTTTATCTTTGCTGTCATTACTATTATTACAAAATGCTATATATATTTGTTGTAATGACTGTATTAAAAGAAATCAATACTTTTAATAGGAATCAATTTAATATTTAATAAAAAAGTTATAAAGTGTGATTAAAGTATTATTTTCATGTATATTTATAAATGTTGGTACTCTATTACCCTGTTGACCGGGAAATTAAATAGTTTCATTATATTGTACTTTACTATTAATACTTTAAATAGTTCAATTATATTTACTGGATTTCATTTGAATCATGAAAGTCTGCGAAGATTCTGTCAAAGTTGTGGCAATCATTCCTGCAGAATCCTTAAGCATTGGTGCTGCTTTATTTCATATAACAATCAGTATTTGACCCACTTCATTTTTCCACTTTCTAAAAATTTGTTTCTGTTTTTATTATTTTGTTAGGCCTGCAATTTTACTGAAAGTTGTGTTAAGAATTCTATGAGTACAAATTTACTGCAGGTTATTGTTCCAGTTTATTACTGTTTTGTTGGCCACAGTCAGCTGACCATATCATGTTCGTTAATATACACTTTTTTGAAGGTAGGATCCCATAACTTGAAATGAAAATAATCCACTGCTTAGTGTTCTACAAACAGTAGATGCTGAATTTTAATAATTTGTTCAAAATTCGTAAAAAAAATAAAACTAATAATTATATCCTTATTTATAAAAACAAAATGTGTTCTATTTTGAATCTATCATTGTTATATCGAACAAAGGTACAAATGTTGTATCATGCTTATATATAACTGATACTAAATTATACAGCTTGATGGCAATTTTGTGGTGGATGGAACAATATGTAAGAATCGAAATATTAAACTATCATTTTAAATCCTAATATTTAAAAAGTTTAACAGTATTTTCAAAATCTGGGGAAGATTCTTATTTGCTCGTATATACTGATTATTTTTCTCTGACAATAAGGTTATTCTTATGCAATTGTAAGATTTGAGGGTAAATATTTTCTTAATATCTTTTTTCTTTGAACAGGTGTGCACCTGAAATTTTGTTTTTAATGAACTGATATATTAGAGAAGCAATATCTCATTGTCTTAGTGTTTGCATTTAACAAAATAATAATGGGTATTTTAGATTTGTAAAATGAATGTGTATTTTTTTTTCAATTGAATACTTAACATCTATATACAGACAGGATATCTTAAAAGTCTGGCTGTACTAAAAAAGTATTAAAGAAAAATCATAAGCTATTATTTATCAGTTATCTTTATATTATTTATGATTTTGAACATATGATGCTGCTGTGCAGTCCAGGATTCGATCCCCAGGCTAGGCAAGGTTGATTTAGCTTTTCATCTCTTGAGTGGGTTGATCAAATGAGTACCAAGTTCACTTGGGAACTAAACACTGGGGGTCCTGTGACAAGCTGACCACTGACCAGACTATATGTTCATGCATCCTGGGGCGTGAGGTCAAGAAAGCAGTTACCATATATATATTTCAAAGGCATCATTTTTTCCCCTAAACATTTTCCACCTCAGTGTGTACTTATAGGATGTAGTCTGTGTATGTCTGATCTAAAAATTTGTCATCTGTTTTTGGGGGCTACATCATCCAATCTATAGCTAATCAAGTTAGAAAGTGTTAAGAAGGAAATATGTGTTAGTTTGAATGAATTTTGTAATTGAAAAAATAAGTATAAAAATAACTGTCATTTTTTTCTTTTTTTTTAACTGTTTGAAAAATTAAATATAAAAATAACTGTGATTTTTTTCTTTTTTTTAAACACTTTTCCTCAGGGCCCTGACATTTATGCCATCATATATTTTGCATTTTTTTTCTTGTAACTGTACATGCTGACCGTATATTCTTTCAATAATAATCTTTGTTCAATCATAATCTTCATTCATAATATTTTCATAACGTTTGCTTAATCATAATTTTTGTTCTGCATTCAGTTTTAATAGCTCTACTTCTCATAGGCTATACAAGGGTATAAGGAAACAGAAAAATCTGAATGGAATATCGGAAATGAAATTATTCTTCAAAGATTACGAAACCTTGCATTTCCCTTGCATACTGCCCAAATCAGAGAAGTGCATGTTTTGGATCTTGCAAAAAATGGCTTCATTAAACCTCATATTGATAGCATAAGAGTAAGTCATTTTTTAAATTGTTTACTTTAGTTATTTAAGTTGTTAAATAGTTATTTATATCTATTTATGTATTTAAGTTGTTTTCTGAATGTAAATAGTTGTCCCCAATAAAATACTGTAAAGTTAGGTATCATAAGAGCAAAATAAAATTATAAATTAATTCAGTTCTTTGAAGGAAATTTCAAACCTTGCTCTGTATTTATATGTATATAAATTTTCATTCGGTCTGATATTGTTCTGTTATGCTTGATTTATTTACAAAATGACTACCAATCAGTTTTCTCTTTAAGATGAGTATGCACGAAACCCAATTAAATTAATCTGAAATCCAAAGTATAGCATTCTTTTAGGGACCTGTAATTTATAATTTCCTTGTCTTCACGTTAGAAAAACAGGGTTTTAAGAAAAACTATAGGGTGATTAGTTGGCCTCTTAAATTTGGGTTAGTTTGCAAAGACTTTTTGGACCTAAGCAGCAGTCAGACCCCAAGTGTATGCAGGAATATGCAATGATTATTTTGAATTTGTGTTAATGCTTTTATTTTTTATGTACATGGTCAGTTATAGGACATCTACATGCAAAACATTCAGGATAACAGTATGTTCGTGTAATTTAGAAATTGGTTCACTGCATTAGTGACCATTTTAAATATAAAACAGAATGTACACATGTCGTTGTATCCGCAGTTTCAGTTATAATGGTTTTCTGTGGTTCTCGGAATACTTCTTAAAATCCAAATGAATGGAATTACAAAAGTTGCACTGCTTGTTAACAGATTATAACATGGAAAAGAGAAAATACAGTAGACTAAATATGCACCTTGTACACACACAAAAAAAAATGGGCCAGGTATACTTCCTATTCTACTGGACCGACTGACGAAACTGTATTTTTCATGTCTCGATAGTTAACGACTCAGGATATGTATTATACACTCACTTCCAAAAGTTCATGAAGATGTAAAATGCATTAAATTAACAAATACTGCTTTGATTGACACAAAATTCAGCAAAAAAGTAGCATATATATTTATGCATAAAACAAAATCAATAATTATATACAGAAATGAAAACAATATTAAATTTTTGTAAGTTATCAGATAATGACATACTGGAGACTTAAACAGAATTATGTATAAAGTGAAAATAAACAGCATAAAATGAAAAAAAAAAAGGACATTAATAGGGTATGTGATCCCCCCTCATCTGTATACAAAGTTTACACCTTGTGACCGTGCTTTCAATTAGGTGGTCAACCACCGCAGAATTAAACAATCGCCATTCTTCTTGTAGAGCAGTTTCTAGCTCAAAAAGAGTGGCTGGAGATAGGAAACATGAACATACAGCCTGGCCGAGAGTATCCCAAAGATTTTCAACGGGATTAAAGTCGGGCGAATATGCTGGCCACACCATATGCGCAATCCCTTCACTCTCGAGGTAGTCATCAACGATGTCAGCTCTATGGGGACGTGCGCTATCATCCATTAAAACAAAAGTAGGGCCAACTGCTGCAGCATACAGTCTCACAACGGGTTCTAGGACTTCATCTCGATACCGGACAGCTGTCAAAGAACCCCGTTTAAAGATGTGCAGGTCGGTGTGGTATCCTAATGAAATCCCTGCCCACAACATAATGCTTTCGCCTCGGAATGCGTGATGTTTTGGGACTGGTTGCGTGTTTGTTGTTTACGCCATATCCTTGTCATCTGGCTCCAGAGCAAATCTTGACTCATCAGTAAACATGATATTACCCCACTCAGATACATTCCAATTGACATGTTTCCGGCACCACTGTAATGGTGCCCCTCTTGATTGCATGGATAGAGAACACAAACTCAAGGTACCCGAGCATACAGTTCACTCATATGTAATCTTCGGCGTACAGTAGCTGCAGATATTGCCTTACCAATGGATGCTGTAACCATAGATGTCACACGTGTGGAGGTCGCTCTGCGATTCTGCTTGGCTACAACAGCAATATGTCGATCTTCCTCGGGGGTTGTAACCATTGGGCGACCAGCTGCAGGCCTTCGGACAACTGTCTGTGTGGTTTGGAATTGTTTCCATAAATGTGAAATTACAGAATGATGAACGCCGAAGAAAAGAGCAACATCTGTGATCGACTGTCCTTTTTCAATGCGCTCCACAGCAAGCCAGCGCTCAGAATCATCCATTCGTCTTCTGGAAGTCATAGAAACATGTATGTCTTGAAAACAAATTGTACAAAAGTTTTAAACACCTTCTATCAGCACTTACAATAACTTCTGTAACCCTTCATAAAGCTGGCTTCTTATAAAACTGCCTTTTTTGCATATTTCTTGACATGAAAGTGCGATTGGCTGTTACCTAACACATTTGCATACTTCCATCTACCTCTTCAATTCTGATTGGCTTCCAGAAATTAGCATTTTCCTCTCTGTGCTTAAATTTTGGAAGTGAGTGTATTTATATATAGCATTGTTCTAACTTAGGTATTCTGACACAAAATCGGTCATTTTCTGAAATGATATACCAATCTTGTTTTCCATATTTCAATTCTATGATTCTACTTGTGCCTAAATATTGGGTTGGAGGGAAAGTTCTGTCGTATTTTAAATAGGCAGGTGATTTTTCTTGTAAATTAAAAAAAAATCTGTCTAGTGAGTCAATCGGATTTTTTTTTTTTGTTTTTTTAGCTGCAGTATAATATAAAAGGTGCCCTTTTTTACCGTTCATCCTTTACTTGTGATATTTAAAGTGAAAAACATGTCAGTAGATAAAGTGCATTTATGACACTGCATTTTATACGAGTTCCAAAAAGGAAGCAACGCATCGGTTGCATGTGAAAATTTGTGTGCGGTATTTGGAAAAGATATTGTAAATGTTCGTACTTGTCAAAGATAGTTTAGCAAATTTCGTTCCGGGAATCTGAGCCTCAAAGAAAGTGATCGATCTGGACGACCATCCAAGATCAATAATTATGTTTTGCGATCCATGTTTGAAAATAATCCACATTTAACAAGTCGAGAAATTGCAGAAGAGTTTGGCATTCATCATACAACTGTTCGAGATCACATTAAATCTCTTGGGTTTGTGTTAAAACAAAGTATTTGGGTTCCACATGAATTAACGGAAAAGAATTTGTCTGATGGTGTAAGAATGTGTTCATCACATCTGATTAGACACAATGTGGAGCCTTTTTTGGACAAGCTGGTTACTGGAGATGAAAAGTGGATTCTTTACGAGAATATTAAGAGAAAAAAATCTTACTGCAAACCAGGAACATCATCAGCAACAGTTCTAAAACCAAGTGTCCATCAACAAAAAGTACTGCTTTGTTTGTGGTGGGACAAGAAAGGTCCAGTGTACTACGAGTTGCTGAAACAGGGAAAAACCATCAATGCGGATCTGTACTGCAATCAGCTGGATAAATTGAATGCAGCTATCAAAGAGAAAAGGCCAGCATTAGTGTCCAGAAAACGAATAGTGTTCCACCACGATAATGCTCACCCGCATATTGTAATGGTGACACAACAAAAACTGAATGCGTTAGGATGGGAAGTCCTTAGTCACCCACCGTATTCACCTGACATTGCACCATCTGATTATTACTTGTTCAGGTCTCTGCAAAATTATCTAACAGGAAAAAAATTCAAGTCTTTTGAAAGTGTTTCTAAGGCAGTTGCTGACTATTTTAATTCCAAGGATGAGAACTTCTAGAAAACAGGAATTCACAGGTTACCTGAAAGATGGCAACAGGTTGTAACAAATAACGGAGCATATATAATTGATTAATATTAAACACATATTTTTATAAATGAATTCAAATGTTTTCTTTAAAATACGACAGAACTTTCCCTCCAACCCGATATTTAATTTTGTAAAATATAGTGAGAAATTAAAACATTTACCTTAGTGCACGTTTTTCAGTCTGTGCCAGGAATAAGTCTACAGCCAAAATCTTAATTTATAGTAACCTATTTTCCTTTCTCTTTTCATTGTGCACAATAGGAAAAAGTTGCAACATTCATACTTTCAGATAATTTTAACAAAGTATGTAAAGTACATTTGGCATTATTTATCACTTATTACAAATATGCCAAGTATCAAAACATGCCAATATATAAGAAGTTGAAATTTTGTAATTTGCTTCCATGTTGAAACTAACTGAAGCCCAATTTTAAATGAAAATATTTCATTAGATTTCAGGTCCCTATGTTGTCCATATGTTTCAGGTTGGTTTTGGTTTTCTCTGGAACAAAGTAATATTCCAGTAACCTGGCTGTAAGAAATGAAAAATTTGTAATTTGCTTCCATCTTAAAATTGACTGAAGCCATATTTTAGATAAGCATATTTTATTAGATTCCTTTTCCATATGCTTTATTTTGGTTTTTGGTCAAGAAAAGTGAAAAGAATTGATAACTTGCTACAACATTATAATTTATACTTTTGAACCTGTCTGGATGCTATTGATTCTTGAGCTTTTATTTTTTGTTCCCTAAGAATCTGATACTTTTAGAAGACGTTTTTATTAGCTTTTCATCTTTTGTTAAATCCATATTTTTGCTTGCAGTGCATCTGAAAGAAGAAAAATTTCTTTTAAAATGTCAGTCATTATTATTAAGTCACTGAAAGTGGTTTTCAGGGTAAATAGACATATCTGACCTCTGTAAATTTGAAAATAACAGTAATAATAACCAAGTAGGGCCGCATATATGAGTCATACAGTTAGTGGTGATCCAAAGGCAGTCAATTCATATTATTCTTTGGAAAAAAGAGTCCTTATTTTTTCAATTGTTTAGATGTAGTCCACCTGCTTGTTATTGAACTGATGAGGAAAGAGGGAAAAAAAATTTATGTTTTATTAATGAAGATTTTAGGATGTTTTATTTAATTTATTGAAGTATGCAGAACTAACTGTAGATAGTGATTTAAACTGTGCTAGCTTTTCACCCAACATTATTACCCAAGTACTCAAAAAGTTCTCATCTCAAAACATCAAAATGCACACTCTCATTTTAGGAAATTAAAGAATTCTGTTGTCATTCCTTTCTTTTCATCAGTTAGCTACAAAATTACACATACAGAAATTTAACTACCGGGTCATTTTTATCCCCTATCAATGAAATTCGCAGTTCCATGCTTGAGAATACCATTCCAGATATGAATGCCTTGGGTATTTGCAGAATTCCTTGCCAATGTGGTTTAATTTACATTGGTTAAACTAAGAGAGCCTTAAAATTTTCTGTTAAAGAACATAGGCATTTGTTAAGAAAAAGGAAACACAGAAATCATCTGTTGCCCAGAACTTTTGGTCAGAAAATCACACTTTCTTTTTTTCTGCAGCCAAAATTATTTAAAAAACATCTTCCATTGATTTTCTTGAGATGTTTCACATCCAAAAAAATCTTTCTCTTCTAGTTAACTACCCTATTTCCAATCCATCTGTACCTTCAGCCTTTAAAGAAATTATGTTTTAGTTTTCTTGTTTCATCAATAGATGGCCAGTAGTTTAACTTCTTTCCAGCCATTCTTATCTTATCTCCATATCTCATTCATTTGCACTTAGGCAGCTGGGGAAGTTGGGTGTAGTTAAACCACTGAAAGTAGTCCTGCAAAACTTACAAACATTACACTGATTCTTGTTGTTTGACTTCTCCAATAATAATTATTCAATGTGTTGTTTTAATCTAAATTATTAGCTGATGATGTTAGCAAATTTTTAACCTATTTCATTTATTTTAAATGTCACTGCATTATAATTAAAATTATAGCTGCATTAATTGTAGTTTTAACTACAAAATAACTACTTGAATTACCAGTTCTGTTCAGTCAGTAATATATAGCTTATATTTTAAAGATAAATTAAAGATTTTGCACTTAGTCAAATGGCAGCATTATGAGAATTTGCTATGTGTGGAAAATATATGCAAGATAGATTAAAGATTCTGAATTTATGAGGAAAGATTGTGTCTTTAGATTTGATTTTCCAAAAGCAGCATTTTATATAATAAGCAAAAATAATGTGATTCCCTCAAGGTGTAATAAATTGTAGCTCTAATAAATTATGCTGTAATTATAGTTGATGCAGATACAGTGTAATTAAAACTGCATTTATAATTGTATTGTAGTTGTAATTATAATGTAATTATAAATTTTGGAATTACAACTGGAATGTAATTGAATTATATGCACTTGTGATTTATAATTACTGTAATGGAAAGATTTTAAATATAATTGTGTATTAACTGCTTTATAATTGTAATTACATTGTGATTGTAACTATAGTTATTTTGTAATTACAAGTAATGTAGTAATTGAATGCAATTGCAGTTTAATTACTTATATTTGCAATTACATTTTAATTAAATTATTAATCAGTTACATTTTAATTAATACAGTAATTACAATAATTTTAATACAGTAATTACAAGATTTTTGAGTAGCATTCCTTTTGGAAAGCTTTCACACAATACAAATAAGAAATCCTAAATAATCTTATCATTCTTGTTAATTATATGCATCCGTTCTTATATAAGTTGAAAGATTTTACCATCTTGCTGCATAAAATTTGTTGGATCCTTTGAAGCAAACTTGACATTCAATTAAAAAATTCTTTTCGGATTATAATAAGCTTCACAACTATGCTAATATTTTTTATCATAATCTAGGCTTAAAAAAATTGAAATATGATAAATGTGAAATGCTGAGTGGTATTTTTTTGTGGGGCGAGAGCACTGGTTTTTTAAAGGTTTTTGAGAATATGGATACAAAGTGTTAAATAACGTTTTTTGATAATTATAGACATAAATCTTATTTGTGCTAAGAATTTTTTGCACATTTACAATGAATAATTTATTGATTCCTAAGAAGCAAAGGTACTTCTTTGTTATAGCGGTCTCCGAGATTGAATCACCAGTGAACTGAGAGATCTTGCCAAAATCTGGCTGCATGTTCTTATACCTTGCCACATAATCAGGTATTAACACCATGTTGCATTTTTGCTCTCACTGAGTGTTCTTATATTATTTACTTTTGATGAGGTTTTTGAATTTATATTACTTATTTAAAAATATGTTCATTGCTCTTTTTTTTTTTTTTTTTTTTTTTTTGTGAGTATGACATTAACAATCTTTAATTTACCAAGTAATAAGGTGGGTACCATATAATTTTTTCAAGAAAGATGTCTTTTACCTGACAAACAAGTATGCAAAAATAGCCACAACATGAAACTTTATGTTAATGATGAAATTGTTTGGAGGTACAATGTTAAAAATTATAAAAAGAAGGCCTTCATGTTGGGAATTGGTTCAGCGGTTCCAGAATACTGTTCATCGCTGTTATTAGATTTATGTATTCTTGGGCAGAGGAATTGACATCCATAAAATGGTGTAGCAAACAGCTTATTATTTGTGAAAGTGCTGCAGTTGACTGGAACAATTACATCTGATAAAATAGTAATAATGATAAGCATAAAGGTTCTTAAATATTCTTAGAAAATGGCATGTGAGTGTTATTGTTATTATTATATTTTGTGTTATTTATTTTTACATTTACACATTATGAGCTTGGCGAAATTATAGCTGAGATTTTGGTGCAAATCTAAAATCATCAAATTTGGTTGGGGGCCGTTATAACAAAGAAATGCTGAAGCAAACTTGACATTCGAATAGAAATCTTCTCTCTGTACAGTGGGCTTCACAACTAAGGCTAATATTTTTATAATGTAAGCAAGTTTGTAATAATTATTTTTAATTTTTAAACTTTAATAATTCTTAAATTTATATAACTCCATATAGCTTTCATGAAGCTTTTGCTTTTCTTATTATAAGAACTTTTATAATACCTCCAATTAAAAATAACATCTTACTTTTGGTAAAATTTAGTAATAGTAATAGTCTTTGAGAAATATTATAAACTTTTATTGAATTTTGGGTACTTATGTAATAATGCCACTGCAGCAGAAGTTGCACTAGTTGTACTAATGCGCACTAATGCGCTAATAAAGAACTAATGCGCTAATGAAGTTGCACTAATGTGCTAATAAAGAACAATCTTGTTGTTCGCACACAGCAACCCTGTTGTTCGCACACGCACACAGTTATCTTTTGGATTCCTTGTTGCCTTGTTGTTTGCTGATTTTTTATGCCACTTTTTAGTGCTATGAAAATGCATATTTGGGATTTGCCAAAAACAGAACAAGATGCAATTTTGTTTTTTCAGGAGCGAAATATTTTACCAAAGAAACGAAAATGTACCAATGTCCATGACATGAAACTTTATTTTGGTAAACGTAAGTTTTGGAAATGTAATAAGACAGTGTGATCAGCAAGTGGGACTTAGAAAAGACAACTGGTTTGATGGAAGCAGAATTCCATTTTGTTCAGCTTTGAGATTCATATACTGCTGGTGCTAGGAGTTGATGTCGATTAAATTTTGTGAAAAGCTACTTGATTTATCGGATAAAACTGTTATAGATTGGAACAATTACATTGCTTCAATTATGTGTCTTGGGTATGGAGAATAAACCAAATAAGAAGGTAGGTGGACCAGATTACATTGTGGAAATTGATGAAAGTTTATTTACTAAACGTAAAAATAATTGTGGTCGAGTATTACCCGAACAGTGGGTGTTTGGTGGTATAGGTAGAGAAACAAAAGATTCGTTTCTTGTCACTGTTCCTTATAGAATTGGCTCTACCTTTCTTGATAAAATTATTGAAAACATTTAGCACAATTTATTGTGACAGTTGTAAAGGTTACCAAACAAATAGAATAGAAATAGAAGTATTCCTACATGCTAAAGTTAATCATAAGTACAATTTTATTGATCCTGATACAGGATTTCATACACAAACAATTGAGAGAATGTGGTACAGTGCTAAATGGAGGAACAAAAGACATAGGGGGACAATGAGACATCAACTGGAATCTGAGTTCAAATGGCAGCAACATCAGGTGAAAGAAAATAGAGACTGTTTTGAATCTATGTTAAACTCTATAGTGGCCCATTTTCCACCAAAATCAGATTGACTACTTTGTTTTTAAATAAAGTGTTTTATTTTATGATTTATTTATTATATATTTTATTTTGTAATTTATTTCACAAAAAAAATTTAGGTGTAGATTGGCGGCATTTAAAAACTGCCAAATTTGTAGCTGCGGTGGCATTAATACGTAAGTACCAAATTTTATTGTCTTTGAATAAAAATCATGTTTGTTAAATTCTATTCATTAGCTTATAAAAGCCAAATCACTTATTTTTTCTGAGCATATAAAATGGTAACCTTCCATCTTGTTCTTTATAGCTTAGTTCATGAACTTGATTTTCACCTAATAAATGGTAATCAGTATTGCATGACATGTGTTAAAATGAACGAATATACCTACTTATGCATACATGAAAGAAATTTTTAACCTGAAACTTTCATAAAATGCCACTTGATACCGTTCTTTAGTTTAAACCTTTCATTAAAAAACAAATCATGTTTCTGATTTGAGAATGAGAATTTCTACAGATCAGTTAATATTATCAATACTTCTGTAGCCAGTTGTTTTTTTCTTTGGAAGACCTTCAGTTATATGAATAGTTTTATGGTATGTCTTGCACCTTATTTATTCATATTTTTTTTATACTTTACTTTTACATGCATGTTTGTGTGATGATTTACAAGTTGATGGTATGGCAGTCATTGCCAATTGAACATGTTTTATTTCTAGACCAAATAATTCTTCAGAAGCACATTCTTAACTTGAATTACATAGCATGAAGGGTACAATCCATATACCTGTTCTTGGATCAGTTTATGCATATAACATTATGACAGTACAGTTTATTAAAAAGAGGTAAACAGCGACATCCTGGCAGAACAGCAAGCAAGAGCAGGAAATCCAAGATGAAATTTTAGAGCAGAAGAATTTAGTTTAAATGTTAATTTTATCCCTATTGGTTAAGTTTTTTTTTTAGATTTGAAATTATCATTGGCTGAAGCATTAAAATTTTGCAAGAATAACATAGATTAATTTTGAAATGCTGAAGTTAAGAGCATTTTTTTCTAAGCAGGTACTATTTTAGGAAGAAAAGGGAAAATAACCAAATTAAGAGACTATTGCAGATAAAAGTTAGAATTTTTATTAACATACTTTTTATCTTACAACATTATATATATATATATACACACACACATATATGTGTTAAAACTTACTCGAAATAATTGAAGTTGGAGTATATAATTGTATTTTGTATTTTCATTAGCACCCATTTTGTGTTTTGTTGTAGCTCACACTTAGCTGATTCGAGTTAGTTAATAGTTTATTATTTCTTGTAATATGATATTATATATACAAGATTTCAGTTTTTATGAAAGATACAGTGATAGTTTGATACTTATTTCTTTGCATCAGTAGCAGAAATTTTGTTAACTGTTAGTATCACATTAAGAACAATAGTTGAATTTCGTCATTTGTTTAAATTCATGCTGAACTTATTTATTTATTCAAGTTCAAATTTAACTGTATCTCTTGTTTTAAAATATATTTCCCTTTTCTATAAATTCAGAAATATTACACTTTAATGTAGAGCAATTAAGGAAGTTGTTCTTACTGCATAAATATGTGCATAATTTGTTGTAATTAACATTAACTCAGTCATTAGTACTAATATTCAAAATATGTATTTTTTTTTTTTTGTTTTGTTTTCCCCTTTTATGTATGACTGTTTTGTTTCAGTTTTGTGGGGATACTATTGCTGGAATTTCTTTACTTTCATCTGCAGTCATGAGGCTTGTCATGGAAAAAAATAAAAGTGTATTTGTGGATGTTTTACTTCCAAGGCGATCCTTATACATTATGAAGTAAGATCATTGTTATATCACACATCAAAATTTTTTATATTTCTGTGTGTTCCATCAAGTTCTATTGAAATGTCAAACTAAATTAAAAAATATATATATATATATTTAAGTGAGTCAATAATTTATGATATTTTGTTTTCATTTGTTCTCAGCTTCATGATTAATGCTACATTCCATTTGGCATGTGAATAAAAATAAAATATTTACATATGGTTTCTTTCAAAATGGCATAATTCACTATTTTATTAATATACTCAGACCACACTATAGTACTGACTAATAATCAATTCCCAGATATAGCAAATGAAATATTTGGCATATGAAAAGCAGATGTAATAAATTTGATTAATAGTGTGGATAAATTGTTATTGTTGGAAGAGGGATATTTTTCATAATTAAAAAAAGTATGATTTCTAGCTGAAAAATTTCTAGCTCTTAAAATCATCTGTTCGGATAGTAGTAAATGCTTCTACATTATTCTGTTCTTTTATCATTGACTGAACTTTTCTTTGTCTTCCAAAGGCTTTGAGAACCAGGTGTAATACCCATTTCTTGGAACATAAGTCATATAATAAGCATTTCTTGGGAAACAGAATTGGAAACAAAACATAGGGAATTCAGTAGGACACATTAGTGATAAAATAATCTTGCTTTTCCATTCTTTTAGCATTGATTGAACTTTTCTTCATCTTTCAAAGGCTATGAAAGCTAGATGTAATACCCATTTCTTGGGAAATAGAATTGGAAACAAAACATAGGGAATTCAACAGAATACATTAGTGATAAAATGATCTTGCTTTCCAGCATTTTTCGATGGATGATACTTTTTATTCTTTCATTTTACTGATTCTCAAAGTGGGCAATACCCCTCCAGTGGGTGCTGAACTGGTTAAGGGGGTGAATGAAGCTTCATATGATATTTGGGTGAGGGCACATATAATAATTATGGGCAGTGAGAAATAATAGTGTTTATATGGCAGCATTTGAATATTACATTCTACGGAAAAAAAAACAAAGATGTTTGAATATTGTCAACATTTGGAAGCTTTGGAACTGGACTTCAAAAGAAATGATTTTAAGATATATTTAAATACAGATATTCTCAATCGGCTTTTGGACTCATTTTTATGTGTGATTTAAGAAGCATTTTCAAATTTAGAAGAATATACTGAATTTAGAACAAATAAAGAGTTGAAATTTGAATTTAGATCTGGTTATAAAGTCTTGGCTGTAGAAGAAGATACCTAAAGTTTATCCTGGTTTTTAAGGATATAGTACAAAAATTTCTCATAGCATTCTCATTATGCAGTTTATCAGGCATATCCTCTTCATTAAGCTCATTTTGTTACCCCTTCATGCAATTTAGTTGAATATGATTGTGTATTTACTTTTAATTACATTAATGTTGAAATAACTCAACCTTGTCATCGCTATTTAAGTTTTCTTTCATATTTTGGTAAACAAAATATATGTGGGTTCACAGGGGGTGTATAGAACATTCAGGGCTTTCTAAACGTGAATTGTAGACCCGAAAAGTTTTAGAAATATTGTTTCATTTAATTCATTCATCCATTAATGATTAAAATTTTCTTGCATGAAAAATTGAGCCATATTGCAAACTTTAAATATAAAGCATTATGGATTGAACATAAAATTAGTGTTAATAGAAAAATATGTTGCTGAGCCAAGTTTAGTCAAGTCAGCAACTAATACCATGAAAGAAAACAAAGGTCTTATAATTTTCGTTCATAAAAAAATTTTGAAGTCAAAGGAACATTGAAAGAGGCTGAGTGTAAAAATGTTGAAGAAGCAGCTGCAATGATTTTTCATTCATTGAAATTGCAATCTACCAAAATCCAGAAAAATGCTTTAGGAAGAAGTGGATGAGTAAACTAAACAGTATGGGGGAATAGTTCTTTTATACTGAAATGGATGACTGAATAGGTTTAAAAAAGGGAAATGTATTTCATTAGGAAAATTTATGATAAAATTTATTAAAAATGTGTTTAGGATAATGTGTGATAGCTGCAATGAAAATTATATTTTCAAAGATGATGAAACTGAGTATTTTATAAGATGATACCATCCTTATAATGGGTTTAAAAGAAAAAATACATTCGCAGAAAATTATCAAAAATGTAAATTCTGGCATTGCTAGTCCATGATGAAAAGAACAATATTAATACCTAGTTTTGTTCTATAATGAATAATGATTTAAAAAATTTCAAAAGCGAAAATGCTTAAAAAGTATGCAAAGTCTTGTTACTTACAAGGCCAACTACAAAACATTTATGATGCTAGTATTTTTTGGAGAGCTCTGAAAGTGAGTTGTAGAAGCTGAGAATTCTCCTCATGATTTCCAACTGTGCTGTACGCTAACAGTTATTAAAAATTTATAATGATTGAAATTGTTGCATTTTTCACCAAGGCAGCTTTTTTCATGTTGCTTATTGGTTATGGAATGATCAAAAGTTGGTTTGGGAAGGGTACGATAAATGTATATTTCTCTTCCTGATGCATTACTTTGGTGTTAGAAAAGTTTAGGTAATTTTTTTTTAAATAAAATTCATCATTTGAAATTATTATCAGTATGCTGGTTTTGTAAATAATGTTGAAAGTGAAGATGACGAAAATGAGGATTTTACCAATTATGAAGCAGTATGGGGAGGAGAAGGCATTTCAATATTTTCAGAATGTGACATAAACTTTTTCCAAATGTGGTGATGATGATGATGATGATGCATGTAAAAATTTAAGTCAGGAAGTTATTGTTACAGAAATTGAACTGGAAAATGATAGTCTTTGCTGTGGGCATAGAAATTAAGTTTGTGAAAAAGTAAACTCCTCATCGTAGTAGGTGTGAAAGTAGTAATTAACATGTTACTGAAAATTGATGTCTACACCAGGGAAGAATTTCCTGCTGGGGAGGAATTTCATAGTTGCAGGTGGGGGGAATGCAGTCAGCCTTTTCTTTAGATGTTATGTATACAGTCAAATACCGAAAATCCGCCGACCTGAAATCCACCAACTCCTGAAATCCGCACTGCCTCTCAAAATATAAACAGTCAATTTATAGGTTCCAGAAACTGCAACATGGAGAATGAAGTACCGAAAAAAAATATATTTATTCAATAATAACATCATAATTACCAAATAATAATAATTCTGTGTTAAAGGCAGAAAAAAATCTTAGCCCAGAAGAGGTTTTTAATATGGTCAGATGAGCCAACACTGGCATATCAGATGACTGATGATGAAATCATTGGCTCTGTTTTGAACTTGCCACAGTAAGAAAATGATTCTGACACCGACACAGATAGTGAATTTGATAGGAGTGAGAAAATATCTTTTAATGAGGGTTCGGAACATGGTGAAAAATGCCTAAAATATTAAGAACAGCAGAATATTTAAAACACATCATCCATACTAAAAACCTCTTCTGGGCTAAGATCTTTTTTCTGCCACTAACACAGAATCATTATTATTCGGTAATTATGACATCATTATTAGATAAATATTTTTTCTTCGGTATTTCATTCTCCATTCTGTGGTTTCCGCAACCTATAAATTCAATGTTCGTATTTTGAGAGGCAGTGTGGATTTAGGATTTGGTGGATTTCAGGTGGGCGGATTTTTGGTATTTGACTGTACTTACTTTTATGTGGCCTGGGCTCTAGCGATTACTCTTTTGAATTTTTCTTTCAAAAAGTGAAAGTATTCCATATTATTGATTATTAGTATAATGTTGCATATAATATTTGTGAAGTTTGAACCTCAAATTTCATTTTACTGCAAAAATATTGGTAAGTCTGAACATTTATATGCTGATGCATGATAGATCAAAATTATTACAAAATTAAAATTTTTTAATTAAGGCCTTAACAAGTTTATGTAACTATATTCCTTATATGTTGTTAGTATTATGTCTTAACTGTTTTATTTCTCGCAGGATATATAGTAAGTATAGATAATCAAATATTTCTAGCAATTTATAAAAGATCAAGATAAATTAATAGGTAAAAAAAAATGTTAGTAAGTATAGAAGGAAGAATTTTAATAATGTAAAAATAGCACAAATCAACTAGCTGATAAATTTGTCATTTTCTTAAATTTACTGATTACTTTATCTGAAAGATAAATTAGCTTATGAAGAACAGATACTATATTTTTGTTATTTATTATAACAAGCTGTGATTGGAAAGAGAACAAAATACAGTATGTTGGATATTTACTGTATTTTTTGGCGGGGGGGGGATTAGTATTTTTTACCATATTTTAGTCATGTTAAATATTTGTTATACATTGTAAGAATTTTAATTCAGATAACCTATAACTTAGTATATTGTGACAGTAATAATGTTTAATAATGGACTTTTAAGTTAACAAAATTTTGTCTTCCTGTGGAACAAATGATTACTATTTTTGTTTTCATAATTACCATTTTTCTACATTTCACTTTGTGTATGTTACCTGTTAATGCTTTTATTGGTTGCTTAACATTTACAGATTTATATATAATTTATATATATTATCTAATATTGCAATGACTCAAAAACAGGCTTTAATGTAAGTGAAAAATTTAGGGATGAGAACTACAGAAATATACATTTCAGTCTAAGAAATCTGAAGTGCATAAAAATCAAAATGATTTGACAAATACTCCTTTCTGCTGCGTAAAGTTTTGCAATATCATTAATGTTTTATCCATACATTATAAATGTGGGTAGTGTTTTTTTGTTTGTTTGTTTGTTTCTTTGTGTTTGCTTTCTTTCCTTTTTAGTTTCAGATCTTTGTTGTATTCTAATAGTTACTGTATTGTTGTGAATTTATGTAAATTTTCACAGCTGTGTATTATCAATAAAATCAAACTTCTTAAAATATATTTAACTTTGCTTGAATGTTTAATGAATAATATTTGTCCTGTTTTAAGCATTATGTAATTAAAAATATTTATAGGGGAGCTGCAAGATATGAATTCACTCATGAAATCTTAGGCAATGAAGTTTCAGTTTTTAAAGGTGAGAAAATTCCTCGTGATAGGAGAGTTTCTATAATATGTAGGAATAAACCAAGTGAAAGTAATGAGAATAAATAGTTTTGAAAACACATTTTGTTAAATATTTTGTTTTATTTATTTGTTACATAATAAACAAAAATAAATCAAAAATCTTTTAATGCAAAGTGTTTTGTTTTTTCTTCTGTAGTATATAAAATCTTTCTTCATCTTTCAGTTATTGAAAATGTGCCTTCTTTGCGAGATTTTGTTTGCTATATAAATTATAGAAATTTTCATATGAAATAAAGCTTTGCTCCAAAAAATTGTCGAGACTTGTTTTTAATTATATGAATATGCCATATGATGAAAAATGATCTTCAGTATATGAAAGAAATCTTTGAAAAAATATATAATTTAAAAATACAAACTATTCATATATTTATTTAATAGCAAAGAAACTGTTCTAGATTCTTTTTTTAACCGTTTGAGTGCCAAGGAGCGATTTTGCACTTCTTCTGTGTCGCTCGAAAAGTGCCAGCATTCTAGGCTGTGGAGCCGATAATCCCGACACGCTCGGAGTATGTATGAATATTGTATAGAGTGGAAGGAACCGCCACATGCTATTTTTATATTATTTAAAGACGCTGATATCTGTACTTATGCTCAGAAAGATGTCAGAACAACACTGAATTGAAAGAATTAAAACTTACCGTATAAGAGCAGAAAACAGCACAATAGCGCTCCTTGGCATTTTTAATCGGAGAGTACAACAAGCGAAAAAGCGCTCCTTGGCACTTTTGGATGGGAAAACAGCAAAGACATGTGGCACTCAAATGGTTCAACTTACTTTACTTACCTGATAATTATAATTTTTTATATTAAAGAACGTTCACCCAACTGGTGTAGTGGTTAGCATGGCTGACTGCCGTGCTGAAGGGCCCGGGTTCGAATCTTGGAGAAGACATGGATGTTTGTAAATGTGTAGTGTCTGTGTGGCATGGGGGTACTCTAGATATGCGGCCACCTGAAAGTTCTCTTGTGAGGTTGCTGGTAGAGAAAGAGGGGTGAGAGGCCATCGAACCCATTCCCTCGGGGTGCTCTCCATCAAAATTGGTGGCGGATTTGAGCTAAATGGCACTGTCACCTGTAAGGTGCTCAAGGCTGTTGCCAACGACAGGCATAAACTTGCACTCCTTGCCACGAGGAATTTTGTGGGCTTGGGCTGACAAGTGAGCATTAACAATGACAATAACATATTTAAAGAATAATACTTTTTTCAACAATGGCAGCATGGTATTCAAAGGCAAAATATTATTCCAAAGGCATAATTGATTAAATATCTCTACGAATAATGAAATTTCAAGCAGAAACAATAGAACAAACAATGTATGTCAACTGCAATAAATGGCAAAATCCACTTTAAAAAAAAAACCCAATTATTTCAGTATATCTTAGATGTGACTTTAACAAAACAAAACTCTAAAATAATGTTGAATTCTGCTTTTTATGAAACACTTTTCAAGAAATATTTCCATAACTTTTACAATAAAGTGAGTGAACTTCCCAAACATATGGAAAGGAGTCCAGTTATCGTGAAATCGGTTCGTTAAGTTCTTAAGGTAAGGCTAGTAACAGAAGCTTTGGAAACTTGGAGGGGGAAAAATACTTTCCGCATGCGTATATATGTATAATGTTTATAGACAGTAGTAGAAGAACTAAGAGACCTTTTAATCAAGAATTTTGCACATTTAGCTGCAAAATTAAAATTAAAGCCATGTAAAGGGAGTAAAATTCTAAAGGCAATCGCCTAAAACTAAATTTGATACCAACGTTCCGGGGCTTAAAAAACTTGAACAAAATTAATTACTCAAAAGAAAAATGCAAAAAAAAAAAAAAAACCGAAAACTAAATGTTGGTATTCAAGAAAATCAGCATTTAAAAATTTTGTAACACGTAAAAAACATTTAAAGCACAATCAAAATTAAAATTAAGCCAGCAGAAAAAATGGCAGTAAATGGCAATTTAGCCTACGTCAAGTTTTTGTGGGCTTGTCAAGGGAAAAGCATATCAGCTCGTACATAGGTAAACTGCATTGCGCGTTTCGTCAAACGACAATAATTGAGACAAAAGCGAAAAAAAAATTTTAACAGATAAAAATAGATAATTACCTACATAATACCGTAGGTCTCAATTCTTATCGTTTCTTTTCCCGACACGCCTGCCATAAAATTTAAAACAAATAAAAGTACTGCAGAGTAACCTTTAAAAAAGGTTTTCGTAAAGCTAATGCACAAATAAGCAAAAGTAGCCAATTAGGCATGAGTCAAAAATTAGATAATTTTAAGGGAAATCCCTATGAGCTAGAAAAATTAGACTTAGTTAACCAAAAGAAGTAATAAAACACAAATGTCTTGTTAAGACCTATTGCAGAACAAAGCGAAAGAAATTGAACATACCTGTACCCAAAGCAACAGCTTAAAATTAAAATCGTAAAAAACTGAAAAGTGGGTGCCAGAATAAGAATTGTAAAATAGGGAGCAACCAGAAAAGAATTTGAAAATCACCAATAAAAGTGAGGGGTTAAAACGTCATTATGTGAACCAATGAGGCACCACGGCCAGTTACTTTTATATCCATGTCCATTATTGACAAGTAGCATATAAACTCCATAGTTTTTACAGTATTTGTAATAAAAAGAAGAAATGGAATATTAAAATTAGAAAAGAGTGGTTTTATATTAGAAGTACTCCCTATGAATAGGCTTTCTTACCATATTGTCAAATATTATAGTTTATTGAGAGGAAAATTTTTCAAAAACATCTAAAAAAAATTAATATGGTTAACAATTCCTTTTTGATTGGTAATGTAAATAGGCTTTACAGCCCTCCCTAGCCTTTTTTTTTTTTCTGTCCAAAGGGGCAATTTGCCCAGAAGGACTATTAATTTCATTTTGGCATTTTGCATTGATTCACTGCAATCATTGTTTCACTTTTCAAATTGTTGCCACCAAATATTATCTTTCAAGATCTTTTCATTCCTGTAAGTGTTTTTGAACCCTTTGGTATAAATATGCCATAGTTAGCGTTACTGGCATAAGATATCTTAAATTTCAGGCGAGTGTTCGATTAAAGCATATGGAATGAATAATTCCAACATAACAGAAGAAAAACAAAATGGTAATAAATGAAATTAACAAATCACAAACCAGGAAATACCACCTGGAAGTTGTGGTTATATCATTTGGTTCTGATGATGATGTAATATTACATTATAATGTTGGTGGTATGCAGATCGTGTAGAAGCAGTTTCTTCCAAAACTTATGGTAATTTGAAGGTTTCTTGAAGTACAGGATATACAATAAAAACAAATTTAATCAAAACAAAGCTGTGGGTTATGCCTTGAAAAATTAAACAGAGTATAGAAAAGTTGCTGGAAGCTTTCATAAAGAAACAAGTAATTGAAAACATACATTAACAACTCTGAAGTACATAAGTATATGAAAAATTTAATTAATCAGTTTCAGTTCCTGAAATACATATATATCACTCTTAAAGTATGTTGTATTATTGTATATATGTATATGTTTGCATGTGGAGGTTGATAAAGAAAAACAAACATTACTGTTACAAAAACATGCACATTAAAAATAAAAAAATAATAATAAGGGTTGCCATGGAAACTTTTTGGTGTCTATCTCACGGGATTCTGCTGGTGAAAAAGTTATTTGCAGAGCACATATAGTACAAAATTGTTAAGACTTTTTCGTGGGATACTTCCAGAATAACTTTTGACTAGAAAATGTTTGCATGGGAGTTTTTGTGGTTTTCCTCAAGTATTGCATGAATGTAAACCAGTTTCCATAGAAAGGCCCTCCACGAAGACATTCCTGTTTTTTTGGCATATAGCTGTAGTGTGCTTTGTGTAATCCAATAAAGCTCAAACTTCTTCGTTCATAGTTGTTAATAGCCTTTAAAAAAATTTCCGTCATACAAGATAGTGCACTATAAGAAATGCCTTTACTGTTATGACATTTTAACCTTTTGTTTAAATTTCAGATCATTTTCTGACTTATCAGTCAAATTCGTTGTTCAGTTCTTAAATATCCCATTTGTAAAATTAATTCTTGGGAAATTTATGGCATATGTAGAGTTATGTTAGGTAGTTTTAAGCAGAGACCAGGAAAAATCAGCAGTGCTGTCAGTGAGATTCGAATTTGGAACTTCCCAATTATTAGCCAGACATGCTTCCATTATTACGAAAGTATGTAGTGATGAAGAAAAAAATTCCAAATGTATTCTATCTGCGTTATTTGGCATATAGTAGCCACATTAAAAGACCATTAAAATTTTGCCCCAAAAAGCAGTCATTCTATGTTTGAAAAAAATAAACAAACAAATTTTCAAGGTATGCAATCATAAATGATCACTTAAACACAACTTGGCTCTGCAAAAAAATTATCCCTAAAATTTCTTCAATTGTTGAAATGGATTTCCTATAAGTCATTCGCATTCACAAAAATTTACTTTTAGTTTATAAGGTGTTTCTCCCGTCTTTTTCGCATGCCTTCCTATTGTAGTGGTCAGCACGCTGGGTGCGTATTCCAGAGGTCCGTGGTTCGAGTCCCGGCGAAGGCGTTGCTCATTTTTCACATCTCTTGCATCCAAAATACCTAATGTCTCTACACTGGTGTAGTAATGGGTTTTCTCAAATCTAATCTTGGTGGTTCAGTGATTCATCAAGCTTTATACATTTTACATAATTTTTAATGAACTATATACAGAACGTATTCTTAGGCCGCCGCCTTCAACAAAACGAACTTTTTTCTTTTCTCTACATTAACATGGGCAACAGCGCCCTCTAGCGTTTTTCTACCTTCAAGTTATTCAACACTCCCCACCTGAACTCGGTGGAGAGTTTATCTTTCAGTAATATATTCTGAAACATTCAACTAATATTTCGACAGTTAATCATAGAAAAATGGTTAAATATGACAAACAAGCATGCATAAATATAAGCATATAAATTTTACTAAACATTAAATGTTACTTATCAGAGATATCAGGAAATCAAACCTAAAAATAAAAAATACAAATATTAGTTAAGTTCCATATTATACAACAATTGTACAGGCCTTTTTAAAGTACCAGTAGGTGTTTTGATTATACAGGATCTTACTTTACCATCTCTGCCAGGCATTAATTCCAAAATTTTACCTATCGTCCAGAGATTTCTGGGAAGTTTATCGTCATGAATCAAGACAATATCATTGATTTTAAACTGTGATGCATTCGAGTTTGGAGGACAAATATTGGCAGATCTCAAATTCAAAAGATACTCCTTTCTCCAACGCTTCCAAAAATGACTTAAAATATCTTGATGGTATTTATATCGTTTGATAATTGAACTTCTTGATTCAGTCACGTTATCTGGTGTTATTTTATTACCAGGTAGAGATAGCAATCGTCTACCAACCAGAAAATGAGAAGGCGTTAGTGGAGAAGGTTCACTGGGATCGCTAAATACGTAGGTAATTGGTCTACAATTAATCATTGCCTCGATTTCAATGAGCACTGTTTCAAGTTCTTTAACAGTAAGGGATGATCGACCAATAACCTTGCGTAAACTGGATTTTATGGTTCGTACCATACGCTCCCAAAACCCTCCCCACCATGGACTCCTCTCAATAATAAATTTCCAATTAATGCCTCTAGCAGAAAACAGTTCTTTCACAGATGAGTCACTCAAAATTTTAAAAATACGTTTAAGTTCCTTATCAGCCTTTATAAAAGTCTTGGCATTATCGGAATACACGGTGGTACACAGTCCTCTTCGAGCTAGAAATCTACGGAAAGCTAGTAAAAAACTTTCAGTGCCCAGATCAGTTACAATCTCTATGTGTAAGGCACGAGTAACTGCACACGTTAGCAATAGCATGTAAACTTTACATTGGCTATCTTTCGTATAAAATGGGCCTGCGAAGTCTAACCCGGTCACAGCAAATGGAGGCGACTCTTGGATTCTGTCCGGAGGAAGTGGAGCGATATCCTGTACCCCAGGACGAGCATTATAACGTCTGCAGATCAGACATTTGGTGATGACAGTCCTAACACGTTGCCTTCCTTTTATGATCCAGTATTTGGCTCTGATCTGAGTTAGCGTCGAATTAACTCCAGCATGGAATACCTTTTCATGCGAGTCCATGATGATCAACTCGGTGAACTTGCATTTAGAGGGTAACAGAATAGGGTGTTTTAAATTCTCGTGACAGTCTGCAAATTGAATGCGACCTTTCAATCGTAGAACCCCCTCCTCATCAAGCTTTGGATTAAGGGAGTATATAGAAGAATCGAGAATTGTTTTTCCATTTGCTAGCTTAGTTATTTCCACTTGATACAATTCTCGTTGAGTGATTTTTACCCAATAAAGTTCTGCTGCTTCAATCTCAGACGCATTTAAAGGTCCATTTTCTGTAGACTTTTTCAGAAGCCTCCCAATAAATCTTAACATGTAGGCAGTAATTCGGAGTAATTTTCGTAAAGAACTGAATTTTCCTATATCCAAAATTGGGGATTCGTTTCCAATTACGGGTGCAATCAAAGTAACAGCTTTTCTTGACTCTAACGATTCTGAATTTGGTTGTAGTTTCTTTTGTTTCGGAAAGTTTTCAATAGGAAAACGTAACCAGTGTGGCCCATGCCACCACAAATCATTCTTAACTAGTGCCTGAGCACTAATTCCTCGAGTCAGTAGATCTGAAGGATTTTGTTTCCCTTCGCAGTGGTTCCACCATTTTGTGCGGCATATACCTTGTATTTCCGTAACACGATTGGCAATAAATGGTTTCCAGTTATTTGGCGAACCTTTAATCCAAGTAATGGCGATTTCAGAGTCACTCCAAAAGTAAACATTCTCAATTAAATCACCAAACAATTTCTTTAAATATTTATACATTCGAGCAGCCACGAGTGCTCCCATCAACTCTAAACGAGGGAGAGTGATTGATCTTAAAGGTGCAACCCTGCATTTTGACATGATAAAAGAAGTTTTAATTTCTGAATCATTCGTACAATATCTGAAGTATGCGATAGCCCCATATGCTTTAAGACTAGCGTCCGAAAATAGATGAAGGCTTACATTCTTTCGATCATCATCAAAGAAATTTCGCTGAATCGATATTCCAGTTAAATCACGAAGTTCATTCCTCCAAATGTTAAATTTGTCCTTAATTTCTGCAGGAAGGACCTCATCCCAGTCAGCACCAGAACGCCAGATATCTTGAATAATGATTTTCGACCGAATAACAAAAAGTGCAATAAATCCAAATGGATCGTATGTTTGGGCGATACTTTGTATAATTTTCCTTTTCGTAGTAAAATCATTCTCTATAGAAAAGTCAA
>KK122068.1:340618-356106 GCA_000611955.2 Stegodyphus mimosarum | reverse complement strand
CACTCAACCGTTTCCAGTGACGGAACTGCGAAATAAAAATTAGGAATTTGATTTAATGCCTTGGGTTGAAAGTTTCAGCGATCACTGATGCTCGGCTTACTTCTGTAAAATTATTATTGGTTACTTGACTTTTAGTTCCATTTACATCATCAGAATTATGTAAGAGGTTATTATTTTTAGAATTGAGAAGGGAAATTTACGTTGTTAATTTAATCTTAAGACATATTCTTTATTTTTCTTACATATATATATATATACGTAACATACATTTACTTAAATGTTAAAAATAGTAAAATTAAATTTTCTTCGTTAGTTTGCTAAACATAGTAAGATAATAAAAGAAGTAATTAATTTCGAAAATTTTTAATTCAATGTAACATACATTGTGATGTAATTACATTGTTATGTAACATAGACATTGTAATGTAACATACAAGTGAAATAGACACGCTGTTTGGGCTCATAAAAATGAAGATGCTAATAATTAACAATTTAGAAAGGAGGAATAGTCTTTTAAATAATAACTTATTACATCTTCCAGGTTATCTATGTGGCTTTAAAAGTACGTATTATTTTACTTTTAAGAATGCGTATTTTAGTTTCAGTTTAAACCTGTAGGGCGCGTACCTACATTAATTACTAGGTAATATTAATTACATGACTAATTTCTGAAATATTTTAAAAACATATCATCGCCACCACACGGAATCCATGAATTTGCGTGCTAGTTTTGATATACAAAATTCTTATGAAATAAACAGGTACGTATTCTCTAAAGCGAATACCTAGTAATTACGATTTAGGAAGCATTCCATGTTTATTTTCTAAACGAAGTGAGTTGTAAATATTTAAAAAGGTTTCAAAACAGAGATTTTTCAGTTTGTGATTATTCGAAATGCTAACAAATCTCGATTAAATTGTGTGAATTGTATCCATTCTTCAGCAAACTTACAGAGTAATTATTTTATCGTTAATTGTAAAATTACTAACAAACGTATTAGTAAAATTTACTTGATTCCCCACATTGCAGTGTACTGTTTCTTGCTAAATACACTTAGGAGTTTAGTAAACTTAAATACTACGTATGTATTATCAAATAGTATAGTACATAACAATAAAAACAGTTATAATAATGTAAAATGTGCATAATAAACGATGGTTATGAGAAATGTTCAGGAATTCATATAGAAAGCTTTTGTCTAGTAACAGCCTAAAATTCTTTAAAATCTCAAGCATTTAAAAAATGACAAAAAAATTTATAATTAACGCAGGAACTTTAAAACGCAAATGCATTTATCTGCATAAACTTATGCTCTTAGCTATTACCATGATAAGATAGCTAGTAATCATTAAGTGTAATTTTAAATAGTTATTCGCCTAACTAAATAAACTATAAGAATTCAAAATAAGTATCGCTTCTATCTGTCCTTACTCGTTAAACAAAAACACAAGCCAGCCAACAAATACATCGTATAAGATAACGCCTGTTAACAAATGCAAATTATAGATATTATATTCTACTTCATGGTTGTTTGTTAAATTCGTCCCTTCGAGCAGTTTTTATACCTATTAGCTTTTAAAAGTGCGGCTTTCTTTATTTTTCGTGCATGCTCAAGATCATTAGCTTGATCCTTTGCAAAAGTGGAGCAGTTCTGAGACATTCTGCATTTGCTGTCTGCGATCTCCTGATTGGTAAAAAAAAAAGGGTCAGCAAGCCCTAAAGCATCATACATGAGCTAATTGAAGTTGGATTCCATTAAATAGTTTGAAAATATACTCTTAAAAATAATAACTAAATTCCTAAACGGCAGGTACTTGCGAATTTTGGAGTATACTGTAAGGGAGATATAATAATATAAGAATAATTTACAGACTCTCATATGATTCATTGTTCTTTTGTGTCTAGACGGCTAATTTCCTATTAAATGCCTTATAATAATACATGCGTGTTAAAACTTGATTCTAAGTCATCTCATGCGATGATGTATGTCATTTATCGTATTTTAGAGTTGACGATCCTGTGTTTTATTTACGGAAGAATTCACTTCCTGAAAGAAGTGTTGGAGTGAATTCAGTTGATAGTTTGTACATAGGTGTCTTGTAAATGTAGATTTACCAAAGAAAGGAAGCGATGAACATTACTTCTTATGCTTCGTTATAAACTCTTACAATTACAGTAATCACCTTTCTTAAGAAGAAAGTAAAAATTTTCAAGCCACCTACTTTGTTTAACGTGTATTTGAAGTATGTTTGGTGCGCTGTGTCTTTTTCAAATTAAATACATTCTTCAAAATATAGTCACGTAAATTTAAAAATGAATTTCAGTGCTGTATACTGATTTGCGAAAAATGAATATATTTTTTTACTGGTTTAGGAAGCCATTTTGAAACGATAATAATATGAACATGCTCTTATACATTAAGAATGCACGATTATACTACATACTAAATTCATAAAGTATTTCTCCCGCCGTCTTATCATACCGCCTACTTATCATGCCGTCGTGGCGTAAAGGTCAGCACACTCGGCGCGTATTCGAGAGGTCCAAGGTTTGTGTCTCGGCGAGGGATTGTTTATTTCTTCAGTTTCCTGACATCAAAAAAATTCTAAATGATTCTACAGTGGCGCCTGAACTAAAATGGTGGTGGATGATGATTCTTCACCGCCAGGATATGACGAATGGATCCCCTAATCCCCAGTCGCCCTTTAAAAGGGGGAGTATATAAGGTATTTCTCCCGCCTTCTTAACATGCCTTCGTGGGCGCGCATATTCGAGATTTTCGAGTTCCGGCGAGGGCATTGCTCATTTTTTATGTCTCCTTCTTCGACAAATCCCAATGTCTCTACAGATTATTTGAATTTACAACGGCAATAAAGAAAAAAAAATCAGACCAATAAAATAAAATCAGGTCGACTTTAAAGATATTTTTGTTACTCATATATCGGATCTGCAATTCTTTAAATATTTAAATTTATTAAGGAAAGACATCAATTTTGTTTTTCGTTTTAGAAAACATTTTTTCACTAAAACTTTAAATCTATTCAATGTTATTTTCACTTGTTATTCAATGTTCAGTGTCCCCAATGAAATTTTCACTATAAATGTATTCAATGCTATTGACGGAAGAAAATTTGCCACGGTATAATATATATCAGGGGTTTCTTAACGGAAACTGGTCGTGTATTGATAATTTGCAAGTTTTACATTCTTGTCTATTGAAAGAGCAGTGCGGGACGTAGGAGCAACTGATAATTTGAAGATGTTATGGAATAGAAAAAAGGATGTATTGAGGTGGACTCCTATTCAGCACAATGTGTTGTTGGGTGAAGATATATAAACAACTGAAACTCAGTTGATGAAACAGAGAACTATATTTTCCAATAAAATATTTACAAATTATATGAATGTGACAGATCAGAGCTGCATTTTCGTGTCAGTGCGAGGAGGGCCAAATACGGGCAATGCGACGCAAAAACGAAATACTTAATGCGGGGTCATTAAAAAGTTGGTTGTTAATGCAGGGTCATTAAAAAGTATAAATTGGAAAAGCCATCTAACAGTGATAGGAAACATCGTTTTAGATGCATCTGACTTGATTTACGACACTAATATCCGAAAGTAAATTTCATCTATTCTGACTTAAAATGATGTCCTTATTCTTTTACAAAATTTTCAGTATGTTAGTAGTTACGTGGCTATAAATATGTAAGCACCAGGCATCTACACGCTACGGCATATATTCTGAAAAACACTGCGCAAGTGATCCAGTAGAAAGGACTGTTGAATTCTGATAGTACGAGCCGATTTCTGATCCCAGCGAGAAGAATAGTTGTATAGATATTTTCTTGGCTTTCCCCATATATTTCATAATATTTCCCAACACGAACCGACGTGAAGGCTGGTTAATTTCCTTAAAAGCCAATACGATGTGAACAGGAGTTAGGTCCCTTCAGAAAGTCATCCACAAATGCGTCCTTCACCTTCCGCAGTTAAGTAAGTTTTATCGCAATTAAATTTCTTGTTGAAATCTTGGTTAGCCAATCGAAAATATGAAGTACGCAATTGCTTGAATTTGGCTTTCTAGTTACTTAGTGGTTAAGTCATTTGAACAGTGGTAGCTTGTTCTAGCTTCGATACCTAATGAAAGGGTTTTGGAATTCCATGTTTCTGTATGTATAAAGGGAGTAAGACTCGTTCTTCTACATTAAAAATTCTTCTACGAAAGCATCTTTCCTTAACTAAATGGACTCTCGTGCCTTTTGGTAATCATTTATAACCTCGAACTGTAAAATGTCATTAAGAAGAAGAAGACATAGAATTTAATATAACGGAGTTTGGATGGGTTATCCGATGCCCATCAAAACATTAAATAGGACAGCATTTTTTCTTAAAGAGAAGAAATAAAAGAACGAAACGGGAGGGAGTGTAATTAGAAGGAATTTTCTTAATTTTTTTGCTTTCTTCTTCCTAACGTGTTGTCAGCAACTGCCCTTGATTTAATAAAATTATTATTTTGAAACCCGAACGTACGTCTGAAATGTTTTTCTGTGAAGAATGCTTAATTGATTCATTGCACCTACAACTATTAGTTGAAATTACTTGACTTAACGGAAAATACTTTTCTGAACCATTTGACTCAAAGAAGGGTATTTCTTCAAATATGGAGTGTGCTTTTAGATACTGATGTCTGCATTAGAAAGCCCGTATAATGCTTTTTTTTCGGATCAATATTTTTCTGTAACTAATATTGTTGTATTCTACGGGTTCGTGCATTTGGAGTAACTGATGACACCACTTGCTGAAGAATAAAAACACAATTTATTCACTACCAAAGACACGTTCACAGTCGTCTAAAAGCCACAATAAACACGCTGAAACAATCAGCAACACAACCTTCGGGCTATAACGGTGAAGACAGCTTCAGTGCATAGTACTAAAGTGCAGCTCTCAACTCGGTCGATAGCTCTCAAACTAATCTCTGAACTCAAGAGTATCTACTCTACACTACACTCTCCGCGTATGTAAATAAATTTTAAAATGTTTAAAAATTAAAAACCCAAGTGCCATTAATTTGCTTCAATAATTTGCTATATTTTCATATCGTCACTTTTGTTAGTAAATATGAAATCAAGGTCCTCTTTTTGAACATTAGTCTTTCCTTTTATTATTTGCGCTTTGAGTTAGTGCTCCATTTCATCGTTTATTCATCTGTTTGTTACCTTTTTGCTCTTGCCATTCACGTGGCTTTAAAAATTTTCTATTCCCGCCGTATAAAGAGCATTTATTTAGCTAATATTTTAGCAACTCATTGCTTATAGAAATGAGGAAAAGTGAGGCAATTTTAAAAATTATATGCACAATTTAATAATATTTAGTTACCTTACAATATCGACAATTTTTTAGCCTTTGCATGAGTAGACTAATTTAGAGAAGTTATTTCTAACGCCATTTGCTATATCCCTAAGGAAAGAAACATAGTTTTACTTCTCTTTCACTCCTTTATAGCTTTGATCGGGTATGGGGATTTTTAACATTACAAAATCCCAGAAGGCATTAACGAGTTTCTGCTAATGTTTGAAATGAATTTTCAACGCATGGAATCTTCTTTCTTTATTCTTTTCTTTCATTTTTGTGTCCTTTCTATTTTACATTCTGATCATCGACAGACAGGAATTTTCGATTCCAACAGATATGTAACAAATTAACTTAAATTAGTGTATTTTTTGTTTAGACATTTCAAATTACGGTATTTTGTAATTATACTATTTATATGTATACTTCCCAAAGCTCATGCACTCTATACTTTCAAGACAACGACTTGTGTTTTCATTTTCATCTTGCGGAGAAACTGAAGAATCAACAGAGAAATTTAGAAGTTCTAATATAGGAGACAGAATGCACGACACAGACAAATATAGTATGCATAATCGCAGTTCAGCATAGCTAATATTAAAAGACTTGTACTGGAAATGAAGTCAAGGATTGTTAAAAGATTAGGCAATAAAAGCACAGAGTGTGAAGCTTGATTACCGTTAATTTTAATTTTCTTTAATTAATTTAAAAACATTTATAATCGGTATTTTAATATAATACTGCTATATAGTTTTCGTAATTTCTGTTTGCACTTTCTTGTCTGAAGTAAGTAAGCTATGAGAAATGTAATTACCTTAATTACCTTTTCTACTATCAATTTATTTAATTTTAGACACATAATTTAGATTTCTTTTTAAATTTTAGATTTTAATTTTTCAATTCAACTGCTCATAATATTATAAGCTTATAATATTACTAACTAACACCCGCGCGTTTTGCTGAGCACACTATCTATTTGAACGTGAACCTAGACTTCTTATGTGGACGAAATGTCTAATTTCGAACTGATAATGAACCAGTCAGTGAATCAAAGTCAAAACTCATACACAAAAAATTAGTTTTGACTTAGCGCCACCTGTGATGGTAACAAAAATCGATTTTGGACAGGATTTATGTAAAATCCGTTCTTAGTGCGCATGCGCATCGTGGAATGAGTAACTATGAAAAATTTCAAATCAGTCGGGTGGACAGTTTCGGAGATCTCGTGATGAGTCAGCGGCATTTTGCTTAGTGGTATACATGTTGTGGCAATTTAAAAATAATATTTATTTTATAATTTCAGGCTTAAGGTGTTAAGTTCATTTCCCTTTTTCTTAGTATATTTATTTAAGTATTATTTTACGTTATTTCATCCGCGAGTTTTGTAGCATGAGCCCTATAATAGATTTTAAATTCTTCATTTATTTGTTTAATATATTAACTTGCAAGATTTTGAAGAATTTTAACTCCATCTAAATCAGCAAACGAGAATAGCATGTTTGCATGCATAATTCTGGTTGAAACATCAAAATTCTTTAATATTTCGGTTTGTATAAGACTGATTTTAGTGCATAATTTTCAAGCAGAATAGAGTGAAGATTATGATACATTTTCAATAAATTATAGAAAATCCAATTTTAAGGACACTAAACTAAGGTAGAGGTTGAAGTTATTCCTTGGCCATTAGTAAATCTTGACAGGTAAAGAGCCAGTTACAGAAACAAAAGTTGATTATTGGCACTCAAATACAAGAGAATAATAGATGACTATTTGTTTGAACTACATTTTAAATAAATTATAGAAAACCCGTTTTTAAAAAGGTTAAAAGGTTAAACTAAAAAGGAGTCTGAAGCTATAACTCTTTTGCCATTAATAAACTACAACAGGTAAACAACCAATTTCGGAAACAAAAATTAAGTATTCAGATTAAAATATAAAAGAATAATAAAAAAATATGTCTTTGAATTCCCATTAATTATATGTCAGTAACAACTGGATTGTGATAAAACACTTATTAAAGTGTTAATTAAGCGAGTTTTAAATGCATGATTTATTAATCTTGTGAGATCACGTATTCAGTGATTAAAAACTATTTATCTGTATAATATACATCTATATCTGTATGTGTACTAATGTATTAATTTTAAGTTTTACTCATTTGATTTGATTCACCTATACGCTACTGATTTGATTGAAGGTTTTCTAATATACATGCAATTCCATCAACATATATCATTATATATCGGATTTAGAACATTGATTTTTGATTAAGTATAACGGCAAAACTCTAGTCGTATTTTCATGTCTCTTCACAATGTGGCTGTAGTTTTATAGTTAAATACCTACAGTAACAATGCTAATATGTATGAAATTAATGTGCTAGTCTGTCGATGCATTCATCAGGTGGTATGTATATCATGAAAACGAACAAGCTAGATAAGTTAAAATTCTCCTCATTAAATGCTTGTGTTTCAAGCATCCTAGTCTAGCATCGTCATACCAGGATGTCAGATTGCCATAAGTGATGCATTACAACGGTATTTGATCAAGCCATCATACTAATTATATATGTAGTTGTCTTCGATCTGTATAAAACGATGTTTCATGCGCGATTGAGTTGTTTAAAGCTGATATAATGCTCTGGACAAAATACCGCCGAGTTCAGAGGCAAGTTGTGAGTTTCCACCAGATCGTTAGATAAATATATTTCTCCTCTATCTAGTACGTATTAGAAAAAGAATACGGAGGCGATGCATTTAACGCATCGATCCAAAACTCATCGTACGTCATTGTCAGGATCTCACTTGCGATAAATGGACAGGAGTGTTTCTGAATTGATTTGACGCCTGAGCCTTATGTCGGACATATCACTGAATACGTGGAATTGCCTTTTCTCAGGTGTGTCTGGAGGCGTGTTTTAACACGACCCAACCTAAGAGATTAGAACTCTTGGCGAAGAACTCTCGGTTTATCCCACGGAAGTGTTGACAAGCTGACACGATTATCTGGTTTCTACATTAATCACAGAGAGATTTAGTGTAGAAATTTCTTTCTCGAGATGTCCTGACCGCATATTCAGCAATCGTCTTGCAGTTTGCCCTAGACCACTGGTTCTCAACCTTTTTGACTAACGCCGTACCATCTAAACGAAAAGTGAAAATCTTTAATACCACTACGACATTTTACAATAATTATTTTTCAATTTCTCAATAGAAATATTAAAAAAATATATTTTGCCACTTGCACACCCGATTTGTATTAAAGATGCACACATAAAAAATATTAGATTAAAAATTGGTTGCAATTTTAATTACCGCTAAGATATAATACTCTAGTTCTAAATTTAGTGCGATATTTGCATCTGTTTAAGAGAGATCAATTTCTTTATGTCTCTTCTTTAATTTCAACCGTAAATTAGGATCCACTTTTAATTTTGTTCTGTATTTAGTTTTTAAATATGGCATGGAAGTAAATCCTTATTCTCACAAATAGGTTGTGCAAAAGGCAATAAGCATTTAATAGCTTTATTTGAAATGAATTTAAGTTCTTTTATTTCGATTCAACCAAAAGTTTGCAAGTGTGTTATTTTTGAAATCTTCAGTTAGATTTCGATCACAAGAAATTTCTATGAATTGTTCATTTACTTAACGAAATAAAATTTCAGGTACATTTGAACAAAATTTATTTCTAATCCAATTTTCATTTTCATAATCCTCGGGAAAGTACACGTTGAAATTATTTATCAATGAAAACAATGATTTTTAATGTCGGATGGTAATTCTTCTTTTATTTTCAAATTATTTTCTGTTAGAAAACTTTCTAAAAGAGGTGAAAAGCATAAAATATTATTTTTCAATTCTTTGATTATTAGCTTGAGTGTTTTACATTTGCATTTATTTTACTTCTAATCGTAAGCAAATTAACACTTTATCCTTGTAATTCTAAATATATTTCATTTAACTTTCCAAAAATATTAGCTAAATACGCTAGACGTGCCAAGCATAATTCTCTTAATAAACATTTCTGCAATTCAAATATTAAATCACAGAGGAAAATTTGAATTTCTGATCGAAGTTCAAAACGACGATTTTAAAACGTTGCCTCTGGATAACCATGTTTCTTCGGAATGTAACAAAAACGTTTCACGTTCGCTGCCAATCTCTTGACATAAAATCGTAAATATTCTTGAAACTTGGCTTTTAATAGAATTATAATTTTCACAGTTTGATTCAAAGCGGTTTTCAGGTTTCCAGGGATTATTTGGCCACTAAAGAGCCACGATGAAAGGAGAAGTGAGTAAATTTAGTTTCAGGTCCTACTTGTTTTTATTTGAGAAATAACACCGGAATGTTTTCCTGTTAATGCTCGAGTTCCGTCAATACATACGGCAACGCACGTCTTCCACGGAATATCATTTTCAGACATAAAACTGCCAATTACTTTGAAAATTTAATTTGGAGTTGCTCTATCATGAAGAGATTCACAAAATAAATACTCTTCGGCAATTCGTTTATCTCCTTCGAAACGTATGTAAACTAATAATTAAACAGAGTTCATTATATCAGTATTTTCGTCCAATTGCAATGCGAAATACTCTCTGTGTGTTATTTTTTTAATAAGTGTCTCTTTTATGGAATTTGCCTTTGCCGACGACTTACTTTAGCATTTCATAATAGAATATTATTACGTTCATTGGCCGCTTTTTCATTGAATAATGCTAAAACGATATCTTTAGCTACTGGTAATGTAATGTTTTCTCCCATAGTGTGAGCGTGTTTGGTTTTGGCAATTCTTAGGCTTACTAGGTAACTAGCTTCCAAAGCTTTTTCACTTGAAATAACAAAACCTTGCATTACTTGTTTACTATTTTTGAACTCCGATAATTTCCTCTTAAAATATTCTTCAGATTTATCCTTTAAGTAGGAACGCTTAGATTCAAGATGTGCTTTAAGAAACGATGATTTCATACTTTGATTGGATAATAGTTCACGCAAATAAGATATTGAAGTTGAGGGTCCATTTCATCTCCATTCCTAGTAAACCCAAATGATAAATAAAACTTTTATTATGTTTTCTATAGACAATTTTTCTTTTCTTTTCAGTATTCTAAGTGCTAGTAGATTGTCCTGGATCCATCACACGTGAATCATGACTTTCCTCTTAGTCAATCCTAGCCATTTTTTCCATTTTGAAAATCTATATTTGTTTTATTATTTTTTCAATGTTAAATGCGCAATATCTTTCGAATTATTAAAAAACAAAGTATTCTCAGATTTCATAGAAATGTAATGAATACAAAGCAACAAGAAGACAAAATACCAGCTGTTAAGAGACAGGAAATCGACGTAAAAATGCTGCTAATTGAAAATAGAGCAATATGAGTCCGGAAAAGGTGGCGTCATTAAGTGTAGATATTATAATAAATCGATCAACTCGAAAAGAATTAATGAGCTACTATTATCTTTTTATAGGAACTTTTTTTATTTTCTATTAAATACAACATCCATTTCTAATACTCCTTTTAAAAAATTATTTAATTTTTGTTATATCTATGGCTAAAAGAATATTTGTGAAAATATTTTGCTAAAGTCCTTGAACAAAGATCAGATCGCATAAATTTAGGACTGTTAGAGAAGAAATTTTAACAGGATGTTGGAGTAATTAATTTTTGAATCTAATAGTTAAAAATACTTTGTTTCTTTGCATACCACCTATTTTTCTCTTGCGTACCACCTGTTGAGAACCACTGCTCTAGACAATTCTTCAACAATCTTAGTTCCCGCAAGAACAAAAGCTTTTGAATGTAGGATCTGGCAAGAGAGGAGTTATTGGCTATCGTTATATTGATATACTTTAGGAACTCATCACTTCTAATAACCAATTTGTAAAATATTTCTTTCATTTCGCAGTCCTATTCAGATATTTATGCGTACCATTATGGAGTATTAAAAGCATATACATTACGTTCCATTTGCTATAAATGTATTTACAGAATATGCATCAACTTTAAAGGCAGCAAGTTTACTGTTAGTTAAAATAGGATTTGCAACTTTGCTTGCATTTGAAAGCACAGGATCGTATTTTCAGTTGAGGTGATTTTAAAACGAATAAAAATGTATTTTAGTAAGCATATGTTTTATATCGTAGATTATGCGATGGCCTTGATTTTTCAGGCTAATTCACAGGCTAACTTATTATTAAGTAATGAAATATCTGTATGTATAAGTATGTTCCTAGCGTTGTGGAAAATGGTAGTACCTAGAGCCATCAAATGTAGAACCCATTGCTCTTCACCAGATAACGCACACCTTTCGGAATTTAAATTTCGAATTTGCTTTTTTTATTTAAAACTTATTTTATACAAATTTAATGAATTTTTGATTAATAAACTCAGCCATTTAAAAGACAGCAGTGGCAACCGTGCGTCAAATAAAATAGTTTTATCTCCAGCACATCAAACTGTTACCATCCGGAAAATTGTAAGATGTATATCTTACACTTTTATTCAACAAACTCAGCTATTTAAATGCAATGCGTTGCCACTGCCTGAAATATAATACTTATTTCTTCCATGCGTCAGACTTATGATATTCGTCAAAACATAAGCTATTTAAAATTTAATCTCTCTCTTACTGATCAATAAACCAAACAATTTGAAAACAATAATTGCAATTCTTAACAGTATTTTTTTACTTTTTAAGCTGTTTAAGTAAAAATGCATTTAAATCATGATATGTTTAATTTGAAATATTAAATGTTTTTATGACATATACTTGCTAGACTCTCTAAAATCATTATGTATTATTTTCGTTTCATAATTACTATTACAAGCGGCTAGCATGTGTCAAAATTCGAACATGCAAAAGATATGCTGCAAAGCAACATATTCCTAATACTCTAAATATTATATAAGAACACTGTTTATAAAAAAAGAATTTTTTTATTAGTCTCACTATAATTTCGTCTATCCCTAATCAGAAAGTTTAGAAGTCTCATGTTTAAATGGTAATGGAAGTAGTCTTACCAAACCTAATTTCAGTTAGCGTTCACGGAAGAATATTCAATTAAAATGGCTTTGTTGCAACAAAGTACCACGTTCTTAGCACGACAGCTGGAATTTTGATTTCTAATGTAATTTTAATATAAAACTATAATAATCTCTACATATAATAAAACAAAGAGTCTGTGTGTGTGTGTGTGTGTGTTTTGCGAGTAAGCTAATAGACCCAGGGCCACGAAATTTGGTACATAGGTGTATCTACACAAGAGCCAGTGCACCTCGAAGCGATTTTTTCAAAATTCGAATTCGAATATTTTTTATTTTATGTTTTGTGACCAAATCGCGTCATTTTGAGACATAATGGGCTACAGGAAAGCGAGATTTCACTCTATACATTTCATTTTTACATCGTCGTGAAGCGTAGACACTTAGCTATTTTACGAACTTAAAATAAATTTCGTATTTCAATAAATCGATTAAATACGAATTTATTTAGGAAGGTGAGCTTAACACCTTTTCAGCGGAATTTTTTTAAAAAAAACTTATTTTAAAAAATGTGCTGTTTATTTTCCTTTGATTTTTGGACACGTTGAACTTTAATCCTTTCGACTCCTTTTAAAAAAAGAATTTTGGAAAAATAATAATATTTTGTATTTTTTTAAAATTTTTTAAATGAAGCTTCCGAATACACTTCTCACATCTCAGATATTTTAAAATGTAGTTTTGGCAACAATTTTCCTTTCTTATTGTTGTTGATAGATTTTTGATGAAATTGCATCATTTTGAATAGTTTCATTCTTTTAAAAATTTCGGATTGGCAACAATCTTTAATCGTAGTTCTTATGTTACTGTTTTTAAGAGACTGAAAAGTTTAAGAAATTAAAAAGTTGTTTCTTTTTGCAACGGTAAATTGTTTAATTACTTTATTAGGATAATTAACATTTTACAAGGGATATTGTTTATTTCATTGTAATATTATGTTTTAATTATATATAATTTTAATTATAAAAAAGTTTTGCATGATATTTTTTAATCTGTTTAAGTTCTTAATCTGTTTATACCATTTGAGTTCTTAAGATTTTGCAAAGGGAAGTTGGTTAATTTATTTATTAGGATAAGTAATATTTGTATTAAGGGATACTGCATATTTCATTGTCATTTTTTATATGTATAATACATTTTTATTGATTTCTTTTTTGATAAAGTTGTTCTGCAGAGTAAAATTCTGCGCGAAATGTTTTGTTTTTTGAGTTTCTTTCATGTTATTTTTTGCTTATTTCACTGTTTGTAAGATATTGAAACGTTTTGCATGATTTTTTTGCATGAGCCAGTGCACCTCGAAGCGAGTTTTTCGAAATTCGAATTAGATTTTTTTTTTTTTTTAATTTTGTGTTTTCTGACGAAATCGCGTCCTTTTAAGACATAATGGGCTATAGCAAAGCGAGATTTTACTCTATTGAACAGTTTAAGAAATTGAAAGATTGTTTCTTTTTGCAAAGGTAAATTGTTTAATTAATTTATAGATCTATATTTAAAAGGGCGAGTCTTTCTGTGTGTGTAGGTGTCTTTCGTTCGTACTGCGCGTAAGCTAATAGACCCAGGCCTATGAAATCTGGTACACAAGATGCATCTAGACAAGATGAAATAGTATCAAATTGATAATTTTCTCTCATTATATGAACAACAATGGCACACAGCCATTGTTGCTGATATCAGCACGGAAAAATGAGGGCGATAATTCTGTGCTGTTTTTAAATTTAATGTTTCTCTTGGATACTGGACGTTTGTCTAGAGAAGGCAGCAGGAAGTTGGTTAATTTATTTATTAGGATGATTAATATTTGTATTAAGGGATATTGCTTATTTCATTGTATGCTATTTATATGTAATGCATTTTCAACTGGATTTTTTTAAAGTTTTTCTTTGTTTCTTTTTCGATAAAATTGTTATGCAGAGTAAAATTCTGTGCAGTTTTCAAATTTAATGTTTGGTGTTCTCTTTAGGCATTTTTCCGGTACACTTAAAAGGCAGACGAAGGCTGGCCGCGCAGCGGCTAGTAAATAATATATCAAACAGTCTTTATTAGCATATGTATTTCAAATATACTTTGTAAAATATTTCTATATATAAAGAAATCATACTAAATTGCTGCAGTTAAAAATAAAATAATCTTGGTTAAATCAAATAAATAAAATGTTTTCAGCTTGAATAGGATATCAAATAAAATTCGCCTTCATTTGAAGTATTAAAAACAACGAATGCCCTATCCCTTTTCGTGATGAAAATTCTAATCTACTCCACCAACAGGCTTTAAGATCTTTAAAACCATTTTATACCTTCCGATCAAGGGAAAAGTGATCAGGAATTAAATGGAAATGAAAGCTTTATTTCATTATTCTTTTATGTGCACATTCTAATCATCACGCACTTTTATAATGAGGCAAAAGTTATTGCTCGCTAAATGGCATTCCATTAATGGTTTTTACAGGCATAGACGGACTACCGATATGATAGTCAATTATTTAATTACTTGGCAAAATCTGGTTAATAGCCAAATCTCATTTTACTTGTCTACATCAATCATTTTTTAAAGGACCCAATTTACAAAGTGCCATCGACAGTTAATTTGTTTGTGTTGTGCCTTCGAAAATGTACTCATTGATTAAAACTTTCGAAGTAAATTGAATTTTTATCACATTCCATAGCATTTGAGACATAAATACATAAAATGGCATCTTTCAAACAAGATAAATATCTCTTCTCTTATCGATCTCGAGCTTCTAGTCTTCTGTTGCGTTTCCCCGGGAGGATAATTTAGATCAAGGTTGCAGTTAAATACTGCCTAATGTAAGGCGTTATCTGCCAATGCTTTTTGTCAAAAAGATAGATCACATAGATGTTTGATAATTACTTACAACTCCAATTAAATATCTAAAGCTCGCTCACGGGACATTTTGGCACTTGATCGATTTAATTACATGAAAACATTCTCACTCCATAAATTAGTACTTTCTAAGGCAATGATTGAGGACAAAAGAATTTAAATTTTAACTGATGAATTTGAACACATTAAGAAAACGGATTACTATTGTACAGCCCACAAAATTCATCATGACAAGGAGAGCACGAAGGGAAG